>MU130755.1:117283-226950 GCA_015039435.1 Imleria badia | reverse complement strand
ACATTCCCCCCTCTTCCTTCACTCTCATCTCAATGCATCCTGCCCCTCCCAGGCATGTTCCAGACACCCATACACGCTAGGACACCATGCAGCACTGTGTCATCACTTGCGGTCGTCCCATCACACTCGAAACACATCCCACCACCTCTGGCAATGTCTCGTATACCGGTAGGTGCTCAGGATATACCACACCACTGCGTCATTATCTGTGGTGCCTATACATGTTATTCGACATTTAGACTTGCTCAATGTGACCGTATAGGCGCACACCGTATCTGACGAACTTGACGAACTTGATGCGTGGTCATACATCACAGACGTCGGTACATCACCTGAGTTGCCCAGTTAGTAAGGCTAACTAAGACAATTCGCCCCGTTCAAAAGGTGTAGTTACTAATCCAACACATTCAACATTGTCGTTCTCCGGACCGAGCAAGCCGTCCCCCCGATCTAATAATTCATCTGCGCCGATCAACTCAAAGACAACGCACATCGACAATCAGTACTTATAATCCAGAGATCAACTTATATGCATATTACTTACGCTCATGTTTATATCTACGAATGAGAAGCTTACTTCGCCAGAAGACCATGTCGTCACGTAAATGATTTAATCAGTCAGAGACTCCGAGTCAGCGGCACATCTGAATCGGTCAATCAATGCGCCACCGAACATCCTCGATTGGCATCGGCGAGGCTTTCAAGTTTCAATGCAAGCTTGCAACAGTCTAATTTGACTCAAACCGACCATAAACATTCCGATCAAACCCACCGAATACATTACATGCATATCTCATATCCCATAACACATAACACATATTCAACGTTTACCAAGAATAAGCCATGATTCTATCTTACAACGGCACATTAATGCCATCCAATTCGAGAAATCACTCGTTAATGGTGATGGGAGAGCAGCCGGTGCTGATACCATTCTACACGACCATTCGCTCAGACAACGTGCAACGAATCGGAGCAATAGGGTGAACTCACAAAGACGTTGCCATTGCAGCAAACGGGCTGCGAGACGCAAGTGCTTCCACTTCCACTCCCACCGACGGTGATCGGGGAGCACGTAAACCCGACCTGGGTGCCACCAGCGGGCGGGGGAAGTCCCAGGTACCCAAAGAGCTCGTCGATGAAAGTGGTAGAGGACTGTTACAATATAGTCCTCAGTATTCTCAGATCACTGGCGGCGAGGAGAGAAGCCTCACGTCAATGGTGCTGGAGCAGCACTGGATGCTACCCGTGTTGCACTCGCTCACTTGGCGAACTTCAAGAGCGTTCGGGAGAGCAGTGGCGACGCCAGCGAGGGCGACGACCGAGAAGAGAACAGTAGTGGCGCGAATGAACATATTGGTGTCGATTCGATTGCGAGAGAGCTGGTTTTATTTAGACGATGAAAGAATTGGAGTTGCTGCTGGCCAATGATGCATGCACCCATCTTTTATACCTTGAAGACCCCTTCCTGTGTCCTTCGGGGCGATGTCGAGCCCCCAAGGAAGGAACGGGACTGAACGTGCGATGATGGAAAAACAAAGTGCCTCACATTCATTACCGTCGCCTTCGTTCAAGAGCATCGCATATGTGACCACGTTCGTCTGAGAGCGATGATCCTGACCCGCGCCCAACCAGTATGCAGGAGACACACAAACCAGCCAGCCACAAAACCATTGAAAGTCGGCGCCGATCGTTATGCCGCATTGTCCCCGGCATCAAATATAAGGGACTGACCACCCAGGTCCCATCGTTCCACAAACAAGGAAGCTAGGGGCAGTTCTACAGGGCACCTATTATCGCCGTGAAGCAGGAACAACATTGGCGGAGATCATCAAGTTCTGAGTCTTGTAGTTCGTTGGAACATGGGCACACGAGACGTGACGCTCCGGAAGACGACAAGGTCACGGTATTGACTAACTGTGAGTCGGGATAGTGAAGGATTGAAGACACTAGACGCTAGACCAGCTTCCCCGCCTGATCCGTGCATCAGGTGGTTATGACGACGCTGCGCCTCACCGTCAACATTCAAGGCACGACAATGGTAAAGGGGTAAGGGGACTACGTTACAAAGGTTCCTGTGTGGCCAACCCAGTAGCGGCGCATCATGCTGCTTGAATACTTTCAGGGATGTGGTCTAGATCAAGGCGGAGGAAGGGAGAAAGTGCTTCTTTAAAGGCCGTGCATGAGAGTCTGCATGACGAGACGCCCTGAGGTACATCGGCACTGGGGTCACAAGGTGTGTCGAGTTAGAGGATCGCGTGGTCATCAACTCATTTTGTGGGGCGCCCGAAAGGCCTACAAAAGATATTTTTCCAGGCGTGATATCTACTGAAATCTGAGCAGTCTGACGCGATGCAGTAGTAAAAGGATCACATACTCCCCGAGATACCCGGTCAGATAGCCCTCAGTGACCCATCACATGGCATTGGAATTTGAAATGCTTCAGCCACAATTTGAATTAGAAGTACGCAGCTCGTTTCCGGATGGCTCAGCGATGAGGCCTTGAGGCTTGAGGACTCGGAGTGGGACTCTGACCTATCGTACTAATCTCTTAGTGCAATTTCTATCTGTCACGGTCTTCTGCCTCGCATCTGACCCAAGTGTAAAGCTTGCCCTGATACTCAGTCCTCAATCGTGGTGATCGGATTTCTCTGAGAATGCTCGCTACTACTTACTACCCTTCGAGTCATGAACTGTCACAACTTGATTCAGAGGCTCGATGAAAAACGGTGAGAACTTAGAAGAGGTTTGTTTTCACTCAAATACGCAACAGACCAACTCACTGGCATAGCAGAAGGCCATAGTACTTAGCAGCAAGTCAAGGGGACGATAGTCCCCCTCGCACTACTAGACATGGCTACACCACCGAAACCCAGGCAAATTAACCTTGGATCATCTCGGCATTTCCTTCCCAAAGCTTTGTACTACTGCAACGGTTACACAACGCTGAGTCGGCACTAATCAGCATTGACTCGTACCCGTCGCGTTGCAGTCAATCGTTCTCAACCGTACGGTGTGGTTCAATTACGTCGATTTCTCGCTGCTCCCGCGTTGACAGACCAAGTTGATGAACGGCCACCACAAACCATTTGGAATTCTGCAAGTACCTGTCGGGAGTGGAAGTGAGCGTTCGACGTCTCCGTCTCGCCGAGGCTGAAGAGCTTCAAGGACTCTGGGAAGTCTTGGAATTTGGCGCCGAGTACTCCCGAGCGCAACACCGACCGGTCTTTTCGTCAAGAAAAGTCATGGTTGCTTTCCATAACCCACGAGACGAGCAAACAGAAACTTTGTGATCCCACACCATGCCGGAACTAGCCGGTATGGGCGCCATCCAGAGAAGAATTTAATGAAGCCAAGAGGAAAACTGGCGCATTATCGCGGTCACGGGTTTGCTGATGATAACCGACACATGGACGACATAAAAGCGACGGAGTTTATCCGCAGGTTAGTTATTATCTCCTGGTTCCTCGCTCTACTGAAACACGATGTCCGTTCCACTATCACCCTGTGATGCAGGACCCAAGTTCCGTGTTGCTATCTGGTGAGGAGCTATGGTGAATTTTGAGCCTATCACTCAAACACCCCACAGCGGCGCTGGTATTGGCGGTCTTGTCCTCGCAATCACGATCGGAAAATATGATCCTTGCATACCCATTGATTTATATGAAGCGCACGACTCTATCGACTCTGCCGGTGTAGGAATTACCGTGTGGAAGCAGACCCACGACGTTATGGTCGATCTTGGGCTGTTTGATGAATTCAAACAAATCTTTACATACGATCCTGAACGCAGCCGTGGTGAGTAACGATTCTCGGATGAATTGGTCTCAGTCCGACCGCCATGTCAGGGCCCAAAGTTAGGCGAGCAGACATACGTGAGGGCGGATACTCCTGGTTCTACAGACCCAATCACCGTAAGTTTCTCCCGTTTTCCATTGTCGGCGACTATTTTGACGGAAGGACCAAAGCTGGACCATCTCCTATGCATCGTCAGCAGATGGTAGCTATCCTGGAAAGGAACCTCCCGGCCTCATGCACCGTACATTCCAAGAAGCAGCTCGTCAATTATATGGAAGCCGAACAAGAAGATGTACACTCGAGGTCGCCTATTATCCTCGAGTTTGCGGACGGAACTACAGCGACGACTGATGTACTGATTGGCGCTGATGGAATTCGCTCGGTGGTTCGGAAGACGATGTTTGAAGCGGCATCCAAAGGCGATGGGGCTGATAAGACAGAGCTGAAACAGTACATGGACGCGACGTTCACAGGGATCTCCGTGTATCGTTCCCTCATCTCCGCGGAGCCGTTGGGAAAGGAAAACCCAGAGCATACTTCGTTAAGGGACATGACAATAGTGAGCATGCAGTTTCACAATGCATAGCTTACATCTCACTCTCTCGTGCAGTACACGGGAAAAGGCAGGGTAGATTTTTGTTTTTTTTCCTTGTATTCACGTTCGCTTATCCGCCGCCGTTCGTAGTACCTGATCACCTATCCGCTTTCCAAAGGCAGCATCATCAATGTTGTAGCAAGCGTATATGATCCGAGATTGATTGGCACGCCCTATCAAGGGCGCTGGGTTTCCGATGCGACTGGTGACGAGGTCGTTGGACACTTTGACGACTTCGAACCAGATGCGAGGGCGGTGATAAAGGTGAGCTCCCTCCACACCGAACAAACTAAATCGGACCAAGCATCATACGATACAGCTCTGCGAAAAGCCGTCCAAGTGGGCCCTGCACGTCGTGAAGCCACTGCCATTTTGCGTATGCAAAAGGGTCGCACTCATTGGAGATGCAGTGCGTGTTTTTCCGGGTGTTGCAGTCACGTCTCGTTGATGAACGATCCATTCCCTCAGTGCCACGCCATGACGCCTCACTTTGGTGCCGGTGCGGTCCAAGCGATCGACGTGCGTCTCGTTCACAATTCCATTTCTCGTGGTTGCCACGTCGCTCAACGTCATAATGTCTAGGATGCGTTCATACTTGGCCGGCTCCTCGCGCATCCTCTTACGTCGCTTTCTCGTGTCCAAGATGCCCTCCGCATTTACGAACAAGTCCGCTTCCCGTTCGCTCAGACTATCGCCAGCTTTTCGTTGTCGACTGGATGGATGTATACGTTCTTGGAACCTGGTTACTACGACGGGACGAGAGATGGGGACGATGTGGATGACGACGGCATCGGTGCGTATGAGAGGGAGGGGATGGAGACTATCAGGCAGGAGATCTACAAACGATGGGACTTCGTGGATGACTCGCGCAGTGCGCCGCAGGTATGGGAGGACGCGGAATCAAAGTTGCACGCGTTGGCCAACTAGGGCGCATCCGTATCTCGACTCGTCATGTCGTACGTCGCGTGCTTTCCTCGCGTGCTGAATGGGCCATACAAGGTGGTTAGGCACCTATCGCGGGCGCTCTTTGTTGGGCATATGGTGTAGCTGGTTATCACATCCGCTTAGCATGGTGCTATCTGCGGGGGGTCTCCGGTTCGAGTCCGGATTTGTCCACTCTTTTTTCTTTTTCTCTGCTTCGAGTTTTTTCGAGTAATCACCTTTTGTTTGTGACCACGTTCCTTCTCGTACGACCGATGATCTGTCAAACGACATTCGCACGTACCTTGGAGGGTGCGCACGACTGGCGACGTATGTAACTCAATAAGGACATGCTCAGGCGTTGGAAATTGGAATACCTTCCAGTGACGGCAGAGGTACTCGCGACTGCTGTCACATGTTCCTGGACCCTGCAACGTTCCGCTGCATCGCAAGTTATGACTCCATTCCAGCATTGAACGTGCTCATGGCATGGACGCATCGGCCCAGACGGCCGACACGAACGCCGTCATGGGGTCATCATCCACTGAGATAAGACGCTCTTTCGTACGTACACACGCCAACGCGTCCTGGTGTGTATTCACATGATCCACCCGATCCGATTCGAACGAGGCCTTTGGATGCTTGGCACCAAGAACGTGCGCTCCAAAAAAAACACAAAACACAAAACATGGTGCGAAGAGAAAAAAAAAGTGGACAAATCCGGACTCGAACCGGAGACCCCCCGCAGACAGCACCATGCTAAGCGGATGTGATAACCAGCTACACCATATGCCCTGATGGTCGGGTCGCTGTCTGTGCGTGATCGCTCCTGATGTGACAAGGCAGTGACGAGACGGATACGCGACGCGCGTCGACCTCGCGCCATGTCGACGATCGATCTCAAAATCGAGTTTAGCGGCGGCCTCGAGCTGCTTTTTGGAAACCAGCGGACACACGCGCTCTCACTCCCCGCCGTCGTCCCTCTTCAAGTTGTCGACGCGGGGAACGGAACGCCCGCGCCTACTTCGACGTCGGGGACGGCATCGACACCGGGGGCGGGGGTAAAGTCGACAGACGTGACGTATATGATCCACCATCTACGCACACATCTCCTCAAGGAACGCCCCGAGTTGTTCGTCGACGGGGATACCGTGTGCGTCTTCTCCATTCCCTTTTGCCTTGCCCCATCCCCTTTCATCCCCTCTTGCCCCTTGTGATCACACGACTAACCCACGCACAGTCGCCCAGGCATCCTCGTCCTCATCAACGATACGGATTGGGAGTTGGAAGGCGAAGGCGCGTACGAGCTCAAGAATGGCGACGAGATCGTGTTCATCTCCACGTTGCACGGGGGGTAATTCGGCGCGTCGGTGCGTCGCGGAGGGTCGCTGTATCAGAGGTGAGGGGAGATCGCACGATGGGATCGAGGCAGTGTCGACGTCGGCAGTGGGGATAGACGTTGATCATCACGCATCGCATCGCGCAGATCAGATCCGAGAGCGTGGCACGTGCAGGAGAGGGCGTCCATAGACATCGTTCCATCTACAGTACTAATTCCCCCTCGCCTCCCTCACATACCCCTGCATCAATCCCACCACCCGTTTCAAATTCTGCCCATACTTGGCCGAGACAGGGACCACGTCCATGGAGCCCATCTCAGTCTGCACGTATGTCTCCAACCGCGCCAACTTTTCGCGCGCGGCGTGCACCGCAGACGTGTCCCCGTCACCCCCAAGCAGATCCGCCTTGTTGGCGACGACGAGCCGCGCCTTGGCGCTCATCCCGGGCTGGTACTTGTCCAGCTCCTCGCGCAACACCGCGAGCTCGTCCCACGGCGCAGGCCCAGCGAAATCGACGACATACGCGAGCGCATGCGACCGCTCGATCGACCGCAAAAACGAGTGTCCAAGACCAACATCCTCGGACGCACGCGCGATCAACCCAGGGTTGTCCGCGATCGTGAACCGAAAGGATTCGAGGATGGAAAACTGGTCGAGCGACGGAGAGCATGGGTCGTGTGCCTCTTCTGCGTGTGCGTGTTCGAGACGGCAGGCTTCTTCGACGGCGGTTTCTTCAAAGACGTTCATGGCGTGGAGTTGGCCCTCGAATGTGCCGTCGTCGGCGACGCGGATGACACCCAGGACGGGATTCAACGTGGTGAATGCATAGCTCGCCACCTCTGTCTTGGCACGGCCACCCGTGAGTGCGCGTAGGAGCGTGCTCTTGCCCGCGTTGGGCATACCGACGAGCCCCACGTCCGCAATGATCTTGAGCTCGAGTTCGAGCGTGACACGTTCGCCATCATGTCCCTTGGTGGCAAACTTGGGCGAGCGGTTGATGGGGGACAAGAAATGAGGGTTTCCCAAACCGCCACCACCGCCCCGCGTGATCAAATGGCCCAGATACTCGGTCTTGCCGAGGGCAAGTGGTGCATTGACGTCCTCGACGGGACGCTCGATCTCGCTCAGGTCGAGGTGCACCGGGTGATTCGCCCTCTGCATGCACGCCCAACGTCGCTCGCGTTCCTCCCTCCACAGCGCCACCTCTGCCTGTTTGAACACGTCCCTGTGCTTATTATCGTCTTGAGAGCGGGGATAATGCACCCATCTGCTATCCAGCATTTTCGCGCGGCGCGCATCGGCATCGAGCCCCTCGAGCGCCTCCTCCTCGGCCTCCCACACGTCCTTGGCGCGTCGCGGATCGTCGCGGGGGAGCTCGCGCACGACGGTGCCGAGTGGGACTTTGATGATCGTTGGAGGGGTGTTGCGGCCGTTTTGCCAAGTGCCGCGGCCGTGCGCGCCGGGTTGGCCGCGGGTGCGTTTTGGGATGGCGCCGAGGGTGGTGAGTTCGGGTGTGGGGAGGATGTAGACGTCGCCGCCGCGCCCGCCGTTGCCGCCCGAGGGAGGGCCCATGCTGACGTACTTTTCGCGATGGAAGGCGACGCAGCCATTTCCGCCTTTGCCTTGGGAGGGTCAACTAGGGTGGATGGGGGTGGAGGGCAGGCGTACCGCCGCGGACGTGGATGATGACATGGTCGAGAAAGGTGTCGCCCTGTGGTGGATGTGAGCAAGGTCAAGGGTGCAAAAAGACAAGCTGACCGCCTGTCGTCGTTTACGCTCTGTTCGCTTCTGTGAGTGCGCGGCATCGGACGACAAGGAGCGACGCAACCTGCACGCAGCTCGGAACATGAGAAGAGGTGAAAAAAACAAGAGTAAACATCCTTTCCGCGTCCTAGTACTACATCAACGTACAACAACTATTCAAGCGAGGTATCGTACAAAAAACGAAAATAAAAACTATCTTTCAGAGCTTAGTCCCAACAGCCTGCTGGGCGTCAAGGCGTACCCCGACGCTGCCGACGCAGTGCGAGCGGAGGTGGTCCTGATACGCAACAAGAGCGATGCAGCGGTCTCGTCATCTGGGGTGTAGATGGGGGATGAGACGGGGGAAGGCTTGGCACGTGAGGAAAAGCCAGAGAAGCGGGGTTGGATGTGGGTGGGAGGGGGAAACGGGGAGGGGGATGGGAGTATGAGGACAGGGGGGATCTGGAACCCGGCTGTCGCGGGTGCGCAGGTGGCCGAGGCAGGGGGGGTGGGCAGCTGGGTCGGGCGAGCGCTGGGGTCAAAGACGGGGGACTGGGAGGGGGTGAGGAGATCCTCGGGTAGCCAGGTTGAGATGGACGGCAGACGGGACTGGGGTGCGATGGAGGGGGAGCGGGAGGTGGCAGCATCCTCGCAGCGCTTTCTGGAGGTGCTATCTGAAGTAAAGGAGATGGGCTTGCTGCAGCGGGGACAGCCGTCGTGCTCGAGCTGCCTGACCCTGTCTGTGAGGTCCTGGAGGTAGGTGACTGTGCGGACGAGGATCTCGAGCTTAAACTCCTTCTCCGCGGGAGCCTTTGGCTTTGGGCGAGACTTTGAGTCAGGGTCGTCGTCGTCGTCCGAGTCGTCTGGGTGCGACTCGGGTGGACGCTTGTACTCTGCGGGGACGAGTTCGCGGAGGGTAGCGAGGGCGTCGTTGATCTTTGTGCGCCGCGCTTTCTCGATAAGAGAGTGGTTTATTTTGCGCTGGGCCTCGCGGGCTGCACGCGAGAGGGTGCCTGGTCTGCGCCCACGCCGCTTTGGGGGGGGGACTGGCGGGTCGTCGTCGTCGTCGTCGTCTGAGAGGGGGGAGAGCGAGCGAGGACGCTTTGTAGCTCTGCGGTCCATTGCGGGTGCGATGGGACGAAATGAGGACATGGAGACGAGTTCTCGTCGGGGAAAGCGTTTAAGAGTAAAAATGCTCGTGTGCGCATCCAACGTGTCCCCGGTCGACCGCGATTGGCTCAACCCAAGCACGTGTGTAACTCTGTCTCATGCTCTCCGTACGCTCGCTCGCTCACATCTGCACACGCTCAAAACACATCCAGACGGCCGGCGCGCTCATCATCGGGTACTGCTTTTATCTCATATTGGCCTCGCTAACAATACTCAGCGACGAGATACTCAACGGCAAGACGCTCGACCGCAACTCCAACTACTTTGCTCGGTTTTGCTTTGACCACGGCATCGATCTGTGCGCATTCCCACCGAAAGGGTCTTACCACTCACTGTTATCCAGCAAGCGCGTCGAAGTCATTGCCGACGACGAGCATGAAATGTACGTCCACCCCTCTCTCCTCTGGCTCGCTCCCGACTCGCCCAGCGTCGAGGCAAGTCGCAGAATGGTCGACCGCTACGACCTCGTCGTCACATCGGGTGGCATCGGCCCCACCCACGACGGTGCGTCCCCTCTCACCCCTCTCACACCCCTCTCACACCCCCACAGATATCACGTACGCCTCGCTCGCCAAAGCCTTCCACCAACAACTCAGCTACCACCCAGAAACCCTGACCCGCATGGCCCAGCGCCTCTCTCTCCCACAAAACGACGACCAGCGCACCGCCCGCATGCGCATGGCCCTCTTCCCACACGCCGCCGAGGTCCTCTTTGTCGCACCCGACCTCTGGGTGGTCTGTACCCCTTTTACCCCTTGGCCCCGCGCCCGCTCTCACGCTCTCCCAGCCCGTCGTACGACTCGAGGGAAAACTCTGCGTATTTCCCGGAATCCCCTCCCTCTTTCAGAAAATGCTCGACAACCTCGCTCCCCTTCTCCCTCTCCCACCCCCACACGCCCGTCCCTCGCGTCTACAAGTATTCACAAGGTACGTCACTCGTCATTTCCCCTCGTCAGGGGTTGCTTATGGCGTCAGTCTGCCGGAATCTTCGATCGCACCCTACCTTGCCACGCTACAGAAGCGCGTCATCTCGGAGGGCATCCGGATAGGCTCATATCCACTCCTCCAACGTGGCGTCTACGTATCGCTCATCGGCGTAGACAGCGATCGTATATGCCAACTCGCGCAAGAGGTCGAAAAGGAGATCGAGGGGCGCATCGTCTCCGAGGAGGAAGCAGAAGCAAAGAGACGGTCGGGTGGTGCGTAGCCTCGGGGATACCAGTGTCTTGTTATTTCGTAAATGTTATCGGTGTACGTTATCTCTGAATCAGTATCTGAGTCCCAGCGTCGAAATGGGACTCGTCGCAACCTCACGTGGTCGGTGCTGGACGACCCTGCGTTCACAAGACAGGTGTGATAGGAAACCCAACGATGATCATCTGCCCCCAATCGTCGAAATGGGATTCATCGCAATTTCAAGCAGTCGGTGGTCGTTCGATGGTGGACGCGCTGGGCTGTGATCTTCGGGATACACACATTCACAAGAAAAACAAGTGTAATAAGAAACCCAACGATGATCATGTCCCCTAGATGCCGTGATAGGAAAAAGAAAACCTGTCCAGAGAGAAAATCGATCGTGCTGGCTCCCGTCGAAATGCAGCCAAGACTCACTGCAGATCGGCATCACGTCGGCATCATGGTAGCGCCACACCCTCCCTAATCGCGTCAACGATCCCGTGCGCGACCAGGCCCTCCTTCACCATCCGCTCCAACAACTCGCTCATCCACCTCAGCGACTCCTCCTCGTCTTCCGAACGCGCATCGTACCCCACGTCCTCGGCATACTCCAACACCGCCTCCCGCTCATCCCGACTAAACTCCCCGAGCAAAAACATCTGGTGCTGTAGCCGCTGGTACTCTCCGTCGACGACGATCATGTCCGGGTAGACGTATCTGTACACGTCCTTGGTGTCTTCCCGGCGATCGAGCCGGACGACTTGCCACACCTCTTCCCCGTCGGAAAAGACCTTGTTGGCCCAGTATAAGAGCACGGCGCAGAGGTGAGCTGCGATCGGCGTGCCGTTGGATGCCTGGAAAAAGACTTCCTTGGGCGATTCGTCGTCGGGGTAGGCGTACGACAGGGGGTTGTATTCAAAGGTCAACCGTGGGGGCATGCTTTTTATCACGATCGCGGATCGACGCGCGAGTGGGATGGACGAGGTTGGGTCGAGGGGTGGACTTGATTATCCTCGTCGTGTGCGCTGATTTTGATCCATTGGTTTGTCTGACGTTTGTTCGCGGCGTTTCATTTTTGTTTGAAAACAAGGTCCGGATATTATCGCGCTCTGATGTCCACCTCCCGCCCGTGCGCGCTGTTTTCTGAGCGCGCGGGCCCCCGATCTCGACAGTCTAAGCGTCACTCCCCAAGGTCATGCGAGGGATTTTTTTCCAAACAGCGGGTCTAACAAACGCGTTCCTGAACCAGATCTTGTTGTGTACATCCTCACAGCGAAAACCCAGGGAAACCCCAGTTCTAGAAATTCGCGGAAGAAATGGACGGACGCGGCGGTCGTCCAGACGGGGTCATGTGTCCCGTATGAAATTACGATAAAGGGTATTGGTTATGTACAGTGTTTGTCCGGTGATGATCGTCGATACCCTTTTCGTTGCTTCCTTGGGGTCTAGACGCATGCTGTACGGGAATGCTTCGATTCGGATATACGTACGGGTGCCTCCATGCGCGAGTGGTCCGACTTTGTCTTCAGTGTGCCCATCCGATGCACGAATCGTTGTAGGACCATATCATCGCCACGCCGAGCCATCTGGGTATACGGTGAATCCATACCCTCTGGTGTCCACCAATCAATGAGCCCAGGCATATTAATAGACGCATCAACGATACCCTGAAGAGAGACGTACATGCTTACGTTGAGATTGCAAAGACCCGAAGAAGCCCACCCGGGTATGTACAGCTGTGGTGGTGTAGCAGAGCGGCCTTGCGTTTATAAAGTGGGATCCAAGTGGGTCTTGGCCAGTCTGCATGGGTTACATGCCCACTCTTGGGCCGTGGGTTTGGTGCAAGACGCTGTGCGTCGATCGTCTTAAGCGGGTTAAATCGTGTCAGTACTCCACTCCGAGAGGCCTCGAGGCGAGCTACGGATCATCTCCGTCGGTCAGCACCGGACGACGGTGGTGAGAGGTGCGTCGCAGCTGCCACATACTTGCGATGCATTGCTGAAGCACCAGGTTTAGCAAAGCGATTTACTTGTTGAATATGGAAGCGACCCGCATGGAAGAAGCAGAAAATTTTTCAACCAACTTCAGCTGTGGTGTGATACTAGCGTGTAGTCCTCGTGGACGTGCGTGTCGACGTTGAAGGCGCTGGTTCGGACATGAACAAGGCGAGGATCACGTTTTCAACTCAACCGGTCGTACATAATTTTTCTTTATTGTGTTTCATTTCGACCGGTCAGTCTACCGCGTTGCTCGCTTCTAAATCCCCATAAATACCCGACCGCCTCGTTACACCTTCTTCACGAACAACCACCACCATGTACGCTTTCTCCACCCTCGCCTCCGTCGCCCTCCTCCTCGCCTCCCGCGTCCATGCTGCTGTCTACGTGAGTTCCCGCCTATTCCTCCTCCCTCCTGTCTAACCCGACGTGCAGGTCACCGCTCCCGTTGCGGCCACCACGTGCACGGCTGGGCAATCCTGCCAGGTGTCATGGGTTGACGACGGTCAGTCGCCTCTACTCAGCTCAATCGGCCAGTGTACCGTGGACCTCTATTATACGGGCGGATATGTACGTACCCGCTCGCCGCGTTGTCGCCCTCGGTCATTTTACCGTTGCTTTCCAGCAATTTGCTCAGTCGCTGCAATCTGTCGACGTCTCCGCCAGCTCGTCGTTCAGCTTCACGGTACGTCTGTTCTATATTCGGCTCGTAGACAATGGCTTGATTCACCATTTCATAGCCTGACCCTGCTGCTGGCCCCGACGGACAATAGTGAGTGAATTCGCATCGACGACAGGACCCGAACTGACCTCTGCCCAAGCTACATCGTGTTCACGTCTACCAGCATCAGCTACCAGGGCTTCTCGGCTTCTTTCACGTCAGTACAGTCATGGTCACATGCCGAGAGCTTCGACTGACGCAATTACATCACAGCCTCACTGGCATGACGGGAACGACCCCCGGCGGTGGTTCGTCCAGCACCCCCGCCACCACTGCACCTGGCTCATCCACATCTGCAGGCTCAACCGCTCCCGGAACGTCCACCAACTCAACCTCGGCTTCGGCACCATTAGGTACTTCCACCCCTGTTAATGGCACCACCACGCCGACCGATTCGACCCCTGTTACAGGGACTACGCCTGCCACCGGCAGCCCAACGTTGACCACGCCTACCGTGGCCACTACCCCAACCACCCCTGGCACGACCACAACCCCGACCACTACCACCACCACTACGTCCAAGACGACCTCTGCGTCTGCGTCTGCTGCCGCGACCAATGCAGCTGGCCGTGTTGGCTCCTCCACGTCTCTCGGTGGCCTTGCCGCTCTGCTCGTCCTGTCTGGCATTGTCGCTTTTTAGACTCTAGAGGGGTTTCCCCATGATACCGTCCCTCGCAAGAGGACTTTGAACGATGCGTGATGTTTTTTTCTTTCTTTTTTTGTCTGGATTTCTGTCATACCGTGTAGAGAAAAAGCATACCGTTTTCTAAGTTTTTGTTGTATTATTCGTTGCTGAACTCGGTTGTCTTGTTGTTGTTCTTTTTACGACTACATTCCTTTACGCTTTACGTCTTGCGACTTTGTCTTGGAACTCGTGACGCCTTCGGGTGATTGTGTTCATTGTGTGCTGCGAGAACGTCAGGGAAATGGTCCGATGTCTGAGAGTTTGAAGTCTCCAGCCACTGCTCGGTGGGTAGGCGGAACTCAACGCCCAGTCACTCTGTTCATGCAGTCCGCTCACGACCGTGACGCACGACCAAAATATGTATCCAACACACTCGTGGCGTCATCGTGCTCATCTCCGAGGATGCAGACGATGATGTGGATATCACGATTACCGTGACCTTGGCTTTCCATCATGGCCAACTTGGAGGTACTCTCAGCAGGCATCCGGTCGATGGCGTGTCGGTCTGACGCCAGAACTCTTTTAAAATTGCCCTACGTTACCGGACAGGCAACGACAACTTGAAGCCCGAGGTAACTACGCATCCCTCCAATCGCCGCACTCACCCTGTCATTCAGGACATGACTTTGTAGCATCAAACCCCACATGTGCATCCGTACCCCGCGATGGCTTGGCGACGCCACGCGTCTCGGTTGTCGCCTCTCAGAAAAGCCGTACTTATCGCGCTATGTAACTCCTTTCGAACAGGTGTGCAGCCTTCTTTTCAGAGCCGAAAGGGCCACCATCACGCCGCAATCTAACCGTCGCTGATGATCGAGGATCTGTCGAGTAACGTTATCGTTTCACAAGCGGTGAACAACTCTTTCGCAAGCAGCGGGCCCCTAACCGATCTACAGCAGTTATTCCCATTTGGGCACACAAATCGCCCCCAAACCGGTTTCTCATTGATGAGTCGATCCTATGAAGATGTCCACACTGAATGCTTTATTTACAACACCATGACTGCTTTATACGGCGTCAACTATCTGCGTTACTGTACTAGGTTACTGTGAGCGGACATCTTCACGAGAAACCTCCATCATGCACGCTTTCTCGACCGTCGCCTCCCTCGCCCTCCTCGCCTCCCGTGTCTACCCTTCCATCTACTAGTACGCACATGCAGGGGTGGTCGACCCTGCAAGATGGAATGGCTGGGGTTGATGACGGTGAGACGCCTCTACTCAGCTCAATCGGCGAGTGTGAGATCGGCTTCTACATGGGCGACAAATACGTACGTACCCGCCCGCCATGCTGCCAACCTGCGTTTTACCTCTGTTTCCTTTCAGACACTGGCTCAGACACTGCCGTCCGTCAATGTCGACACCACCTCGAATTTCACTTTTACGGTACGTCCGTTCTACATTCGACTCGTAGACAATGGCTTGATTCGTCACGTCGTAGCCCAACCCTGCTGCTGGCCCCGATGGAAAATAGTGAGTGAAAATTTGCGTAGGCGACTGCACTCGACCTAACCTCTGCTCGAGCTACATCATATTCAGCGCTGACAGCATCAATTACCGAGGCTTCTCAGGCACTTTCACGTCAGTACGGTTTCGCTACATGTTCCAACTCGACTGACCCAGCTGCATGACAGCCTCAAGGGCATAAGCGGAACCTTCCAAATAGGAAATTATGGACGTCGTGGGCACTGATGTGTACATGATGAGTGACCGCGTCGACAACCAACCACCAGACGTTTGCTTCCGTTTCTGCATCCTCCACGTCTCTTGGTAGCCTTGCCGCTTTCTGGTGTTGTTGCTTTCTAGATGAGTTTCTTATGAGACCATTCCTCTCACAAGAGAGCATTGAACGATCCGTGATGGTCTTTTGTCTTGTCCGTTTTTTTTTAGAAAAAAGATGGCATGCCTGCGTCTTGCCCTAGCATCGTATTCAAACTGCATAGGACACCTCGGGTAACTTTTTTTTCCATCATGCGTCATATGCCACGTGGGGTAAGCGCACGACTTGAACATGTCGTGGTCAATATCAATGGCGCGTTAGTCTGACGCGCACGTTGGCCTTCGCTTCCTCATCACCGCCCACCCAGTAGACGACATCCTACGTAACCACCCATCCCTCCACCTGCTACACTCACCCCTGTAACACAGCCCTTCACTTTGCACCTCAAACCCACATGTGTATTCTCATCCCGCAATGGGTCGATGACGCCGTGCATCTCGATTGTCGCCTCCCAGAAACACTGGACCCCCTTGTATTCAAGTTGTGCCCCATCTCGACAGAGCCAACTGGGCAGCTCAGGCGGAGTTCAATGCCAAGTTGCTCCCCGCCTGCGGCGAGATCCACTTGTGGCTGTTCATGCAGTCCGCTTACGACACGCGATCGAAGCATGTATTCAACGCACTCGTGGTGTCACTCGAGGATGCAGACGATAATGCACCCTACCGTTGATGGCAGTACTTGCTGTGACCGGAAGGCCCGGGACACACTATTCCTTGGTAGTCCCTGACGTCATGTACCACTGCCAACTACAGCTCAGCGGGGGTGTCTTCTTGCATACAGCATGAATCGTGTACATATACTATAAACGTCCTCTGACCCACTCCCTTCTCTATCTCCCCAACTACAACATCAACGTCAGAATGTGCGGCTGTTGCGCCAACGTATTCCCATTTTCGCTTTTCCGCAGAAAACGGACCAAAGGCAGCGTTGAAGAGGATGCGGGTAGTGCACAGGTTGCACGTCGCCCAAGTTGGGAGAGAAACCCGGTGGTGGTAAGTCGTCCACCATAGATCAAACGCTCGCGATAGCTTGCTCTAACGGACCCATATCGACTTTCAGACACCGCAGGTCGATGGACGATCGTCAAGAAATGACAACAGCATCACAACTCGTTCAAATATCAAGCAAGAGATGTTGTCCAAGGAGTTGTATGACACACAACCCTCCGAGAATGATTCGGCCGAACCTCTCGTAGAGGAACAGCATCCGAGTCGCGTATATGAGAGAGAGCCGAGGAAGACCAACGACGTTCCGGACGACGTTCAACCCACAGACCTCATTCAGGACACGGAGAAACTACCGAGGAAGATGGATGATGTCCAGCCTCTGGATGCCAACCCACCGATAGAGGTTCAGGATGGCGTTCAACTTTCGGAAGCCCCTCACAATGAGGAGCCACAGGTTACCATTCGGTTTCCAGACGGCAAGCAGGAGATTCCTAAAATGGAGGGGAAGGTGCTAGAGATGGCCATCGTTCCAGAGAACCCTCTTGATGTCCGCGAACAGGAGCCGAGGAAGAGGGTAAACGAGCAGCAGGAACCCTCACTGGTGGAGGATCGGGACGACACTTCGGTCGTCAACTCGGATATACTTGACATACATCAGGAGCGAGAATCCACCATTCCTCACGCCGAAGAGCCACAAGTCATCACTCAGTTTCCAGACAGCAAGCAGGAGATTCAGAAAATGGAGGGAAAGACACCAGAGATACCCATCGTTCCAGTGGACCCTCTTGATGTCCGCGAGCAGCAGCCGAGGAAGAGGGTAAGCGAGCAGCAGGAACCCCCACTGGAGGATCGGGACGACACTTCGGTCGTCGACTCGGGTATAGTTGACATACATCAGGAGCCAGAATCCACCATTCCTCACGCCAAAGAGCCACGAGTCGTCACTCAGTTTCCAGACAGCAAGCAGGAGATTCCTAAAATGGAGGGGAAGGTGCTAGAGATGGCCATCGTTCCAGAGAACCCTCTTGATGTCCGCGAACAGGAGCCGAGGAAGAGGGTAAACGAGCAGCAGGAACCCTCACTGGTGGAGGATCGGGACGACACTTCGGTCGTCAACTCGGATATACTTGACATACATCAGGAGCGAGAATCCACCATTCCTCACGCCGCAGAGCCACAAGTCATCACTCAGTTTCCAGACAGCAAGCAGGAGATTCAGAAAATGGAGGGAAAGACACCAGAGATACCCATCGTTCCAGTGGACCCTCTTGATGTCCGCGAGCACCAACCGAGGAGGGTAAACGAACAGAAGGAACCCCCACTGGTGGAGGATCGGGACAACATGATCCCGGTCGTCCACTCGGATATACCTGACATACATCAGGAGCTGGAATCTATCATTCCGTATGAAAACGGCATACAGGAAACGTTGGAAACGACGAGAATGATGCCGGGAGTGGCGGAGAGCGTCCAGCATTCCGAAGATGAACAGCGTCAGAATCCCGACGTCGCGTGCGCGAGAGAGCCGAGGAGGAAGCGCGACGAGGAGGTACAGCCTGCGGACCTGGTTCAAAAGAGACAGCCGAGGAAGAAACAGTGAAGATGAACTTCAGTCCCTGGATGCCAATCAAGAGCGACTTCCGCTGGTGGAGGCTCAGAATGACGCGTCCAGACTCCAGTGGAGATTGGATTTAAACCGTCAACCTCAAGTTGATCGTGAGACATTATCGTATTGGTGGCAAGGCCCTCGTGGAGAACGGACGCCAGATTAATATTGGTCTCATTCCTTCTCATTCCCGCTGCGGTTGATTCAGATACCTGTTTGCCCATTGCTATTTATGCGTGCTTGCTCCCCGGGCCCTGCGAACATGAGTGTAGGTGGGTTTTCCTGGTCGGTGCGGGTACAGCACAGGAATCAGACGGAGGGAGCTACCATTACGCCGACAACGAGGGTGTTGAGCCATCCGTGATGTTTTTTGTCTTGTCTGATTTCTTTTATACCCCGTAGTACTTACCTAAGTCTTGCATCGTCTCGAGATCATGCCGCGTGGGAGTATCAATCAAGTAAGCGCGCTACTTGAACCCAACGATGTCGACGATAGATCCCAAACCACCCCGCAAACAGAGACAAGACAAATTCAAATCACAACCTACCCCGAATGGTACAGAACGCCTCAAGACAGTCGTCCGCCGTCTCCCGCCCAACCTGCCCGGAGACATCTTTTGGCAGAGCGTCCAAGCCTGGGTCACGGACGACACGGTCACCTGGAAGTCGTATCATCCCGGAAAGCTGCGTACGAAGCGGTGCGTCTCTTGATCGCTGCGATCCTCGAGAGGAGACGAGGAGGCTGAATCGGATCGCGCTAGGGTGAACAAGGAGGGTATACCCTCGCGCGCGTATATTGCATTTAAAAACGAGGCGCAGGTGGCGACGTTTAGTCGGGCGTATGACGGGCATTTATTCAGGGACAAGGCAGGTGGGTTCTTGTTTCTGCGTGCCCTGGTTCATCATCCATGTCATGTCCCGGGACTAACGGATCGCGACGCTCCCTCTCTCCTTCTTTGTGATCCCCATCCACAGGCAACGAATCGCACGCTATCGTGGAATATGCACCGTTTCAAAAGGTGCCTGCAGAAAAGAAAAAGAACGATGCGCGAAACAATACGATTGATAAAGGTAGACGGGACCCCCTAGGCTCTGTAGCGCGTCTAATCTCCCATCTTCGTGTTGACAGACGAAGATTACCTATCGTTTCTCGAGACGCTCAAGGGCGCACCCAAGACCGAGTCCGTCTCGCTCGAAACACTGAGTAAGTGGCGCCCGATCCGTCATACTTCGAAATGATCTAATACCCCCTCCCATCGCGCGCGACAGTCGCCGCCTCTCATCCACCCCCACACCCGACGACCACGCCGCTTCTCGAAGCCCTCAAAGCGGAAAAATCGGCTCAGAAAGACAAGGAAGCAATTCTCCGTAATCACGCGCATTACAAGGACGTCATCGTGAGTGGCGCGTCGTCGAAAAAGGAAGACGCCAAGAAGAAGGTCCCCATCGCCGCTGTGCCAATACAAGCTGCGAAACTACCCGAAACGCCCGCGCCGTCGAGTAAAAGGGCGAAAAAAGCGGCGGTGGCTGCTGCGCAAAAAGCGCAGGACGGGCTGGGAAAGGGTTCGCCTGCAGGTGGGGGTGGGGGTGTGCCGTCGTCGAGCGCGAAACCACCTGCGCAGGCTCCGGCATCGAGTGCTGGACATACGCCCCGACACCGGCCTCCCAGGGAGCATGGCCGTTCGCACCCAGCCAAGGGCTCGGATGCATCCTCTGCGCCTGCGCCTGCGTCCGGGTCTGGATCTGGCCCCGCCCCCGGCCCAACGCCAACCCCTGCTGTCACCACGGAAAACGTAGCCCTGGTTTCCCCTGCCGGAGGACCCGCTCCAGCGCATGGCCAGAACCAGCGTAAAAACAGACCCATGGTTGGAATTGGACGTCATTTCGAGGCGGCGCTGACTGGTACTGGAGTCGGTGTTTCGCCCGCACCTGCCTCGGGCTCCAGCGATCGCAAGCGGCGCGACAAGGGCGGTGACTCTGGTGCGGGTGCGGGTGCTGGATCGACCGAGCCCAGCAGTGTCAGCAAGGGAAAACAGAAACATCGCGAGGAACGTGCACATCCGCCGCCCGAGGTCGTCCCGACGAGTATATTGCAGCGTCCTGCGGAGGTGGGGAGTCCGAGTACGAGTCCGGGTGTAGTGATTGTGCAGCCGTCGGTGTCGCCGCGGGCGACGGAGGGCTTGGCGGGACGTGGAGAGGGTGGTGCCGGTGCCGGTGCCGCTCCTGCTCCAGCTTCCGGTGCTGGTGGTCCCGGTGCTGGTGCTGGTCCCGGTGGGAGAGGGAACGCGAGGCGAGGAAGGGGGAGGGGAAGCCGCGGGCATCGGGGCGGGTGAGTCGACTCGTCGTGCGTCGTCTGGTCGGGAGTTTTGTACTCGGGGAACTGATTGGGCGGTTTCTCAAGTGCGGAACGCGTCCGTGAAGCTCAAGGGACGGCTCGAGATGCCAACCCTCTTGATGCGTGAGGTCCCCACTCTACGTACTAGCTTGTGCATTCCATTGGCAGGTGGCGTCGGTCGGCCACCTGGTCCCTGCAATGAGGCCCCAAGCAGTGTATTCTTGGTTATCAAACAAGACAGTCGACGCTTGTCGACAGACTTCCATGACGTTGTCGTACGTACGCTTACGACACACCCTTTTGTTTCCCTGTGCCTCCGAGTCGTTCCACATCTTCCCTCGCACGTTGGCAGCCGAACAGCACAAAACGATGTGTATATTGTTGAGATGCTGATATATCTAAAAACGGACACAATGTCCCCACCCATCCATTACTAAGTACCCTGACCAAACCCAAAAGCAAAAATTACTCTGTTGCACCGACCAGAAAGAAGAAAGCAAAAAGAAGAGCAAAACACGAAACATGACAAACGCAGCGAATTCGTGAGTGGAATAAATAGAGGGACGAGAGAGCCAAAAAAAAAACAAGGATCAGAGGAAAGAAGCGCCGATAAGGGTGGCGACGAGGACGACCAGGCCAGTGGCCATGACAGGCTTGCCAGCGCCGCTAGACGACGAGGACGAGGGTGAGGCAGTCGCGGGAGAGCCGGTCCCCGTGGTAATCGTTGGCGCCGAGGTGCCTGTTCCCGTTGCCATGGTCATCGAGGCAGAGCCGGTAGGCCCACCAATGGGTGCGGTCGACTGGCCGTTGATCTCAGCCTGGACAGAGGAGTTGAACGTCCCGGTCATGCCTGCCAAGCTAATCCGCCAAGACAACCAAGACGGACGGACGACGTCAGCGCGGATCAAAACTCAAAAGGGAACAAGGGGTACGCACGTGAACTTTGCGGAAAAGGCTTCTTCGGGGTATTGAGGCGACGAGGGGTTCATGAGCGTCTGCGAGGTGACGCGGATGAAGCTAGACGTGTCGTGGTGAGCCTCAATCAAAGCGTCTGAGGCGAACACCTACTATTCGTTGCTGTTGGGTCCGATGACGGCGAGGGGCGTGAACGACACCGAGTTCACGGTCGAGACGTTGATGTATGTCGCGATCGTCTGGAGGGGGGTCTGCAAGAGGGATGTGGTGAGACGCGGGGCGGTGTCAGGTCGCGCGTGCGTACCTGTTCGATCGCGTTTCCGACGTAGATGGCAAAGGTGGCATTGCCAAACTGTGCGAGGGAGGGCGCGGAACCGCTGTCTTGCCAAGAGACGGTCGCTGTTTGGCCAGCGGTAAACGTAGTGGTACCAACTGGGGAGGTGAGCTGTTCCCAGGTCAGTGTCGGCGGCAATGTCCAACGATATGGGACGTACGAAAACGTTTGCCAGGACCGAAGCAGCGAGTGCGAGGGGGACGACAGCAAAAGTGAACATTTTTAACGAGTGCGATGAAAAACGAGTGTGGGGGGAGGCAAAGCTACTGCACTTAAGAACAGGTAGTTGAGAGTGAGAGGAAGAGAGCAAGATGGGAGTCGACGACGGAGTTCAAACTGGTTTTTGGTAGCCGATGACACGAGGGACACGCCGGAAGAAGCGCTCAGGACCTGAGAGTGTTGGGATCAATCATGCGTTTGATTGGCTGGGAACGTGCAATTTCATTTGGCATGAGACAATAGACTGGACTCGCAGATAGGCTATACAAGGAACACCTACTCGTGCGCTCAACCAGGAACATCAAACACGGTGCGCATGACATGGTCAGCTTTGCGACCCGTGTGTTTGATGAACCCAGTGTAATCGAGTTCATGCAACGCGCGGATAAAGCGCGCCTGAGCCTCCAACCTCCACTTTTCAAGCTCCTCCTCGCTCTCATCCTCCTCCACCTGCCGTTGTTTTCCTTTTCCTTTTCGCCGGCTGGGAGTCCGTGGCAGCGCCTCGCGGGCCAACGCGTCTTTCCTCGCGTGCCATTTTTGTGTTTCCAGGACGACCGTGAACGACTCAAACCAGTCGAATACGTTGATCATCTTCCCACTCTCCAGGTAACGCTGGAATAAAATGCTCGTATCGGACATCTTCCAAAGGGTCTCTTCGTCATCCCCATCGACGTTATTGTCTATCATGGGAATCGCGCCATAGTCTTGCGGATGCAACAAACCGGAGAATATCAAGGCACGCAGGGAGGGGTTCAATAGCTATGAGGATGTCAATCGATCAGGTAATACGACAGAGGCGTAGTCGATCGTACCTCAGAGGGGAACGGGGTAGAACCAGTGTACCATATGTCCCACAGGGGGTGTTCTTCAGGGGCGACGAAACGGTGTCTGAGACAGGCACACACGTCAACTTTGACTGCGACGTGAAATGAAACAACCTACTCAAAGTATTCGAGTAACCAACCCCCAATCGTTTCCGCCACTTGCCGGGATTCATGGTTGTGCCTACTATGAACCGAACGGGCCGTATCGATTCGCGATATAATATCCCTTTCCTCGGCTTGTACCTGAGCTGAAACATCGACAAAGAAGTCATGTAGATCCGACAAGAGCGCATCTAATTGTTCTGCTTGTAATTTTCTGGGAAAGAATATGTATCAGCTTGGGTGATACATGATGCCAGTCGCTTACTTGACTAGCGTACACAGGTATCTGTAAGAGGTCCCAAGACGACCTCTCAGGACTGCACACATCAGCTCAGGAAGGGTCTTTTCGCTCTTGTGACCGAGTGAAGCCATAAAGTTTTGCACAAGGAGGAAAAGTCGAAAGGACACGCGTAGCAATTTCGATTTTTTCTGAAATGTAACTCGGGCAGTTCGAACGAGCACAAGCAGCTCGTCTACACCCTCAGCCAACCAGTCGGTAGAGTTATCTGGAACTAAGGATGAACTCTGAACTCGAGCAAGAATGCAGTCGAGAAAGGGGGCCGAATCGGGATCTGCCAAATCCCTGGACGCGAGACTTTCCCCAGCGAGGAAAACGGCAAGGGGTTCCTCGAAATGTTTCATGTGGGCTAGCTGGAGTTATGGTTGAGAAACAAAGTTGCAGGTGGTCAAGAGTGACTGTCACCTGCAGGATGGATACCAGGCCATCAAGAGATGGTGAATGCCTCCCAGAGAAGTCGACGAGAAACTCGATCGCTGCAGGTCCGAGGACGAGATCAGGATCAAACTCGACGTCAAAAAACGTCTGACTAAAAGGTCAAACAAGTTGCTGGACCGACTGTGGGCTACTTACCTTCAATAAGATGTCATGCAGAACATCCTGACTTGTTGAAAACGAGCAACTCCGGACTTGCAAGCGAGCCAACGTCGATCGAGGATACGTAGCATGAATATATGATGGTGTTGGGGGAGAGGTCATTGAAAGAATGAAGACAAGAGGGAGTCGAGGGATTGCGAAGCTGTAAGACAACGTCAGTGGATTATCTACCGAGTCCAAGTAGGTGCTGACTACCTGGATATTTCAAAGAGGTCCTGCACAACGAGAGGATCGAATCGTTCGAAATCGTGCAAGATGATCACTAGACGAGTCGTGTTACCATCTGACCCTGATGATAGATTAACGCCAACGTCGCCCAATTTTCAGTGCATTATTACCTCTCGATTCACAGATCGCGTCGAACCATATCTGAAGCAGATTGATGTCGACTGTGGACAAAGAGCTCGAGGGCTTCCGCTTGACCGAGTCTAGGCAGACGTGAGACGAGCGTCTAGCTCAGAAAAACTATGCGCACATGCCTAGCTCTTCCTCAGTTTTATTGATAAAGCCGGTAATGAGCGTCTTCATTGCAGACGCGAGGTTTGGGCAATCTTGCGGGAAGAGGTGGGTGACGATATGAGTACCAGTGTTGTCGTCAAAGAGGCCATCCTGTCCCTCTGTTTCGAGACGGGCTGAGATTTCGTCAAAGATGGACGAAGAAGACCCAAAGACTAGTGGCCTGTTTAGCCGCGATATGTGTGTTTTCTGGCGTGCCTACCTGTCACTGATATGACTGGCAATTCTGCATACGGCAGACCTGGTAGGGTGTCCGTGTAGGCCGTGTTGACCAACTCTGCCACTCTGTCTACGATCGGCGCATGCAAAGCATGGATCAATTCCTGCTGCGACTCAGCATATGACACATATGCAACTACGCGAGGCACACCTGGACCCGTTGTAGGCACTTTGACCATGCAGTTTTGTATGCAGCAAGGCGTAGTTGGTAGCCATTTGGAAGGTCTCTGTCTGGGAACAAGGTATAGGACTCGACATCATCTGTGTCTGATGTCACGAGGGGTGGGCGAAACGCTGCACATGAGGTGGCCTGACCCTACCTGGTTCCTTGAATGGAATGTAAACGCTCGTCTGTTCGGTCTCGTTAGATGCTGGCTACCACTGTAAACTAGAACGAACCTGATGCGTGTCGTCCAAGGCAGACATTGAGGTCTGGCGTGGTGGTGGACGACAAGGAGGCGGCCCGCCCGTGTGCAACGGGACGCTGAAATACGCCTACCCTAAATCGAACGCGTCTTCCTCCACGACGTCGACGATGTCCTCCCCGCCCAGAGTCGACTTTCCCACCTCCGACATCGACGATGTCGACATGGACGCCCCTCCACAGGCAAGCCCGCCGCGGCTCTTCTTCCCTGGCAGCGACCCCGCCACACCGCTCGCCAAGCGCGTCGCCAGTTTCACCCCGCTCGCGACACCCAAAAATCGCAGAGGGGATATACATTCTTCCCTCACGTCCACCACACCCCGACGCGTCGCGCGACGTGCGTATCACAACGACGGGCTCAGCGACAACCCCCATTCGGACGGGACACACCTCTCCATCCCACCCTCATCCGCGCCTAATCTCTCCGCACCTGCAGCCCCGACGGACGAGCCAGACGAGATCCGCGCGATATGGGGCACCACCGTGAACCTCGCAGAGACGATGAAGCTCTTTCGCGAGTTTCTGCGCGGGTTCAAGCCAAAGTACCGTGCCACGCACGATCGCGAGCAGAACCTGCCCACCGCGGCATTCGAGTCCCCAGAGGATGCCGAGGTCGTGTCGTACGAGGCCCAGCTACGCGTCTTGCGTCAGACGGGGCAGACCGACTTGAATCTGGACATGGTCAACTTGCTCGCATACCCGCCTTGCAAGAAGCTGTTTGGACAGCTCCAAAAGTACCCTCAGGAAGCGATACCCTCGATGGATCAAGTGCTCAAGGATCTCATGTTGGAGATTGCCGACGAAGATCAGCAGGCTGGGGCGGATGGCATGCAGGGCGAGCAAGGCGACGAAGAAATCGCCGATATCATGAGCAAAGTGTACAAAGTGCGGCCTTTTGGACTCAAGTCTGTCAACATGCGCGCACTCAATCCAAGTGGTACGTCGGTCTCTGGGTTCTGTTTGTGTCATGATCCTGGAACGTCATTGCAGATACCGACAAGCTCATCTGTATCAAGGGTCTCGTCATCCGTGCCACCCCCGTCATCCCAGACATGAAAGTCGCGTTTTTCCGGTGCCTTACTTGCTCTCATACTGTCCAAGTCGAAATCGACCGTGGCAAGATCGAAGAACCTGGTCGCTGTCCACGCGATGTCTGTGCATCCGTTGGCACGATGTCCCTCATACATAACCGTTGCGAATTTGCAGACAGACAGGTCATCAGGTTACAAGAGACCCCAGATGCCGTGCCTGATGGTCAGACGCCCCACACTGTGTCGTTGAGCGTGTATGATGAGCTCGTCGATGTGGCGAAACCTGGTGACCGCCTCTCTGTGACGGGCATCTTTAGGAGTGTGCCAGTCAGGGTGAACCCCCGCCAGCGAACAATGAAGAGTCTCTTCAAGACGTATCTCGATGTGGTGCACATTCAGGTCGAAGACGCCATCGGAGGCGTGCAGGCACGCAAAATACGCAAGGCGGAACTCGAGGTGAAACTCATCGAGCTTAGCAGAAGACATGATTTGTATGAGCTGCTAGCACGATCGCTTGCCCCGTCTATCTGGGAGATGGAAGACGTCAAAAAGGGTATACTGCTGCAGCTGTTTGGTGGAACGAACAAGAATATTGCGAGAGGTGGCGGGGGTGGTGGGCCGAGATATCGTGGTGACATCAATGTCTTGCTCGTTGGTGATCCTGGTACCAGTAAATCTCAGATCCTGCAGGTGATTTTCCACCTCTTGCATTCCGTTCAGGGCACTGACGTTTCTCCTAGTACGTGCACAAAATTGCACCTCGAGGCGTGTATACGTCCGGCAAAGGTTCATCAGCCGTTGGTCTCACTGCGTACGTTACCCGAGATCCAGATTCGAAACAACTTGTTCTAGAAAGGCAAGTAGGCGCCAGTGTATTACCATTCTTTGCAGCTAATGACATGTTCAGTGGTGCCCTTGTTCTGAGTGATGGAGGTGTCTGCTGCATCGACGAGTTTGATAAAATGTCGGACGCGACTCGTAGTGTCCTTCATGAAGTCATGGTCAGTCGACGAATCTGCGCTCGATCACCTCGACTGATGGCATCATTAGGAGCAACAAACTGTTTCGATAGCAAAAGCGGGCATCATCACCACGTTGAATGCACGAACGTCAATTCTCGCTGCAGCGAATCCAGTCGAGTCGAAATACAATGTCGACTTGCCGATTACGCGAAACATTGACCTTCCACCGACTCTGATATCACGATTTGACCTGTTGTACCTGGTCCTGGATCGGGTCGACGAGACACTGGACCGGAGGCTGGCGCAACATCTCGTTGGGCTATACCTTGAAGATGTTCCAGACACTGGCGGACATGATATCTTGGTTGGTTCCATCTTTAACTTTGATGTATTCGTGGATTTACAGTGATTTAGCCTCTGGAAGAACTGTCAGCGTACATCGAGTATGCTCGAACGCATATCCATCCCGTGCTTAGCTCCGAAGCCAGTGATGAGCTCGTCGTGTCGTATGTGTCGCTTCGGGCCATTGGGGCCAATGAGCCTCGTGGCGCTGAGAAACGGATTACTGCGACGACGCGTCAGCTGGAAAGCATGATCCGTCTCTCTGAAGCACACGCGCGGATGCGATTCGCAGCGCACGTTGAGCTGCAAGACGTGCAAGAAGCGTGTCGGCTGATGCGCGAGGCGATCCGGACGAGTGCAATGGACCCGCGGACGGGCAAGATTGACATGGGCCTGCTGAACACGGGGACGGGGGTTGGACAGAGACGGCTGCGGGATGATATGCGGAGGGAGCTGTTGGCGATGTTGGATGGCGCTGGTGGGGCAAAGAGTCGGGGCGTTCGGTGGGGCGACGCGCTCAAGCGGCTTGGGGAGCAGAGTAGTATTCGAGTGGACGCAGTCGAGTTTGGGGAGGTGATCAAGGCGCTTGAGAATGAGGGCGTCATTGCGGTGGTTGGTGAGCGTGACAAACGGATGATTCGCAAGGTGGAGGGTGGTTAAATGTTGTGTGTATTTTTCTTACGTTTTTCTCATGATGTACGTCGTCGGTCGTTCTGCGCGTCTTGCCACTTTGTCGCGGAGGGTCTTGGTGCGAGATGGCCATATCGGGGCGAGCTTCGATCAGATCAGACAAGCTCCTCGACAGCGACACTTTACCACCACAAAGACATCAAGACTAGCAGAACCCCTCCTAAATTACTTGAACTTTCGATTCTCCACCGACACAACCATGGCATCTCTGACGCCCCCGCAGCCCCCGCCGAGCTGGCAACACACCGTCGAAGATATCGAGCGACTGACGACCGAGGCGCTCGACAAAGACAAGCAGGTCAGCGACGACATCGTCCAGCTCCCCGAGGACAAGCTCAATTTCGATACCGTAAGCCTCGCCCCTCGCCCATCTCCCCATCGCTAACCCTCTCCCAGGTGTTCGTACGTCGACCCGTCCCCGTCCGTTTCATTTCGTTTCTCACTGGCAGGTACAGCTCGCGCTCGCCGACGCCGAAGCCGCGTTCGACATCGCCCTCGAGCCGCTCGGCTTCTACCAAAACGTATCGACCAACAAAGCCCTCCGGGACGCATCCACCAAATGCGAGGAACGCATGCGCAAGTACGCCAACCAAGAATCGATGCGCGAGGATCTGTTCAAGGCCAAGGTGACCACGGCGGTGAACCTGCGCAAGACGGGCGCGTGGGACGCGTTGAGCGCCGAGCAGAAGCGGCTCGTGGACAAGATGGTGCTCGATGGGAAGCGCGCAGGGTTGGGGCTTGAGAAGGGGGAGGATAAGGAGCGGTTGAAGGTGTTGAAGGACGAGCTTTCGGATGCGTGTTTGAAGTTTACGGTGCGTGGGTTCGTCGGTGTGTGTGATGCGTGTTCATCGTGGGTGATGTAGCAAAACTTTAACGAGGAGAGCGTGAGTTGGTCGTTTGCATCGATCGATTATCGATCTGACTTTTTTTGGTGATAGGGTCGTATCACGTTTACGCGCGAGCAACTCGATGGTGTCCCAGAGGACGTGATTTCTGGGTATACCCAACGTACGGAGGGCGACAAGGTGTTGTATGAAGTCACCTTTAGGACCCCCGATATCTTTCCCCTCGTGAGTTGTCTGGTTATCGACGCGTGTCGATCTGACAGCACGGGCCCTAGTTCAAATATGCCAACGACCCAAAGACGCGCCAAGAGGCATACCAGGCTTATGACGATAGACTCGCCAATAATGTCGGATACCTGGATTCTGCTCTCCGTCTACGCAGGGAGATTGCAGCGATTTTGCAGTATGATTCGTGGGCGGATTACATCACCGAAGTCAAGATGGTCAAGAGTGCAGCCAACGCGAAAAAGGTCTGACTCTGATTGTCATGTTTTCGCTGTAGATTGCTGATCTGTGTCTAGTTTCTGGACGAACTCAAGAGCCATCTCGACCCTCTTGGAGTCCAAGAACGCGCCATTCTTTTGGCGCTTAAAAAGGAGGAGCATGCCAAGCGCGGTTTGCCATTCGACGACAAGTTTTACATTTGGGACTATAGGTACGCCGTTTCGATACTGTTCCTCTGTCTGATCGTCTGATCGTATCCCGATAGATATTACGATCGCCTCTATGTAGAGCGCAATTTGAGTCTCGATGATTCTCTTGTCAAGGAATACTTTCCAGTGTCTGTCGTCGTCCCTGCTATTCTTGATATATACCAGAACCTACTTGGGGTCAAATTCGTAGAAATCAAGGGCGATAAACGGGATGTGTGGCACCCCGGTGAGTCTTGTTGCAATGTGCTGAGCCCGCGGCTGATATCCATGCAGAGGTACAACAGTTTGCGGTTTGGGAACAGGGTGCAAAGGATGAATCGGGTTTCGTCGGGTACTGCTATCTCGATCTCTTCCCGCGCGGTACGGACCTCCCAGAGTATTTGTCAACCACGCTCACATTCCAACCTTTCTAGACGGCAAATACTCGCATGCCGCCGTGTGGGGTCTCTTTCCGGGTTACGAGCTCCCCGACGGAAAACGACACTACCCGTTGACAGCGATGGTGGCGAACCTGGCGAAACCGACGCCGGACCGACCGGCGCTCATGCGACACGACGATGTCACGACGTTTTTCCATGAAATGGGACATGTGTTCCATGGGTTGTTGAGCCGGACGCGGTATTCGCGGTTCCATGGGACGGCGGTTGCGCGCGATTTCGTGGAGGCGCCGTCGCAGATGCTCGAGAACTGGTTAGTGATTTGTCTTGGTTTCCTTGGGCCGCTGTGACTGAGCGGGTGTGTCGCGTGTTACTTAGGTGCTGGGAGCCCGAGGTACTCAAGAAAATGTCGAGCCATTACAAGACACAAGCGCCGCTGTCGGACGATCTGATCACCAAGATCATCAAGAGGTCAGTATCTCGCACACGTAACGATTTCACGATTCACGCTCGCTCGCAGTCGTTATGTCAATGTCGGGTTGTTCTACCTCCGCCAGCTCTTCTTCGCCAACTTTGATCTGGCGGTGCACAACAACAGTTTGGACGCGGACACGGACTATACCCAACTGTGGAACGAGCTGAGGGAGCGGATCTCGCTCGTGCAGGGGGGTGAGTACAAGCCTGGACAGGGCACGTTTGGGCATATCGTCGGTGGGTACGATGCTGGGTACTATGGGTGCGTTTCTTGCAACGTCTCTCTCGCGCGTGCGCTTTTTGACTTATGTCGTGGCTGTAGGTACACCTACTCGCTCGTGTTCGCTGCGGACATGTACGCGACGGTGTTCAAAAAGGCGCCGTTGGATCCTGCGCTTGGAAAGTTGTACCGAGACAAGATTTTGTTCGTGGGCGGGAGTCGCGATGATATGGATTCGCTCAAGGTGGGTTTGACCGGTGGTCGCCCGTGAGTGTGCTGATCGCGAGTGTACGATTAGGACTTTTTGGGACGGGCGCCGAACCCCAAAGCGTTTATCGACGAGATTGAACAGGACGGGGAGGCGGTAAAGGGGGCTAGTTTGTGAGGGGGAGGAGTCGAAAGTGTAAGATAGCGTGCAACGATGTGAATTGGGGATTGACATGGGATGCCTTTTCTTGAGTGGATCCGTGCCGATGCTACTTCATGGTACCTCAGGGCTTCTTGTGATGCACGGCCTTGAAAAATGCACTTTCATTTCCCCGCACCTTGATCTAGACGATATCCCTGAAAGTATTCAAGCAGGGCATGATGCGCTGAGCCTTGGAGTTTACGCCGTCGAAAAGGGTTGTATTGCTGTTGGGTTGGCCACACAGGAACCTTCAATGTGACGTAGTCCCCTTTCCCCTTGACCATTTTCGTGCCTTGAGAATGTTGACGGTGAGTGTCTAGTACTATAGTGTCTTCAATCCTGGCCTACAGTCGGTCGATGCCGTGACCTTGTCGTCTTCCGCCAGTACGTCATGTCTCGTGCGCCTACAGTACTAGTGTTCCAGCGAACACAAGACTCCGAACTTGATGATCTCCAGCATGTTGTGCCTGCTTCACGGCGACCATGTGTCTTCCAGAACTGCCCCTAGCGTCCTCGTTTGTGGAACGATGGGACCTGGGTTGGTGTCTCTTATGTGTGATGTCGGACCATCGGCGCCGACTTTTACTGGCCTGCTTGCTTGTGTGTCCCCTTCATACTGGGTGGGCGCAGGTTGGGCTCACCGCTCTCAGACGAACGTGGTCCCATATGCGATGCTCTTGACAGAACTCCACGGTCATGAATGCGAGGTACTGTGTTTTTCCATCATCGCACGTTCAGTCCTGCTCCTTTCTTGGGGGCGTGACATCGCCCTGAAGGACACAGGAAGGGGTCTTCAAGGTATAAAAGATGGGTGTGTGCTTCACTGACCAGTAGCTCCAATTCCTTCATCCCCTAAAGAAAACCAGCTCTCTCGCAATCGAATCGATCCCAATATGTTCGTTCGCACCACTACTGTTCTCTTCTCGGTCGTCGCCCTTGCAGGCATTGCCACTGCTCTCGAAGTTCGCCAAGTGAGCGAGTGCAACACGGGTAGCGTCCAGTGTTGCTCCAGCACCTTAGACGTGAGGTTTCTCTCCTCGCCGCCAGTGATCTGAAAAACACTAAGAGGCTATTTTGTAACAAGTCCTCGGAGAGTTTCATCGGCTCGCTCTTTGGGTACTTTGGGCTCCCCCCGCCCGCCGCTGGCACTCAGGTCGGGTTTACGTGCTCCCCCATCACCGTCGGTGGGAGTGGAAGTGGAAGCACTTGCGTCCAGCAGCCCGTTTGCTGCAATGGCAACGTCTTTGTGAGTTCACCCTGTTACTTGGATTCGCTGTACATTGGCTGAGCGGGATGGTTGTGTAGAATGGGATCAGCACTGGCTGCTCTCCCATCGTCATCAACCAGTGATTTGGCATTAATATGCCATTGTAAGATAGGATCGTGGCTTATTCTTGGTAAATGGTGGATACCATGATGTGTTATGTGTTATGCGATATGTATATGGAAATGTATATGGTCGGTTTTGAGTTCAAGTGGGACCGTTGCATTGACAAGCTTGCTCGACGATGCCGCATTGACTGACCGATTCGAATGTGCCGCTGAATCATATACGTGACGGCTGGCGGGGACGATCATGTCCAGCCAGAGGTTCAACACGGCTTGCTCGGTCCGGAGAACAGTAATGTTGTCATCAAGTGAACGGCCAGCGGAGCGTTGGTACTGGCAGTAACTATTCCGCGGCCCTCCTGGCAGCCCTGGACCCGCAAGCTTTGAAGCAAATGCTACTCGCATGCGTTTAAGGTAGCGGGAACAGTGACCGCCGTTTGGACAAAGGAGCGAACTGACATGGATGTGGACGTCTAGCAATGTTGTGTTGGAATTACGCGCTCTCGCAACAGGATGGGGTGCTTATGTCGCTTACTGCTCTTTCTCGACCACCGAAACATGTTAACAGGAGGAATTGAACGAGGATAAGCGTGAGCAAAGCATTACTTAGCTAAGGTGAACGACAAATAGTTTACGTAAGAGTTCGGGCCGTGAGTGTTCGATCAGCGCTCGGCCTTGAGGCAACAGCGTTCCTTCCATGATGATTTTCCTGGGACACCTCAGGTCCTGCGCAGGTCTCCCTTACGAACTACTTGTCTTCCTCAGGCTATAGAACCCCCGGGCTTGTTCACTACAACCGTCAGCAAGCGATTCTCATGTTACGAGGTACGGCCGAAAGCTCTTGCTCTAGAGGAGCTCAAGCCAATCACATAGGCAACCCCCGTGTCGCTCGGGCCTTTCCTGAAGGGAGCATAAACGTGTCTATCCACAGTCCCTATGCTCGGATGGACTCCTCTAGTGATCCTTTGAAGCGGAAGCAAAGAATACTTAGCTTGACCAATATGCTCTCCGAACTGGGCGACGACGACGCATTCGAGATTACTTGTAGTTCGTTACATCTCTCTCCAATAGTGGTTCCGCGCGTTGACCAATTTCCCCAGATCTCACCCCGCAGCCAATGCCGGAAGAGGACTTGCGTGAGTCGCGGTGATGTTAGCAACGGACAACGTGCCTGATGAATTCTTCGCAGCAACTTCTCTCGATGAGAAGCTTTCGAATGAGGGTGCGGAGTTGTTCTTCAGGTTCGAAAAGTAAGCAAGCACTTCAGTTGTATGCAACATGTCAAGGACTTGATAATTCTTAGGCAGGTAGAGAATCTCGACAAAGAGGTTTGTGAGACGTCTGATTTCACCTGCTGGTCCTGATCCATAGTCAGCTCCGTAGTTTCACAAATGCTCTCCCCCAGCTGGGGGGCTCGGTTGGGGTTCTCGCTGCCGCGCTCAAGCTACGCGAACGGTTGACGAAGATTTTGTTTCTGTTCCGAGAGAACGCTGCGAACCTATATCCTCGCAAAATTGCACGGGAGTCTCGTGGGGGTGTTTCCAACCCAAATTTTATGCACCAGCAGCGACGAGCTCATTCGCATGGCCATGCTCCTGTCGTGAAACTCGTCTTGGAGGACAATTTGGAGCCTGATACACTTCCGGCCCAGCTCGAAAGTTTTGCCAAGGACCTTGTGACCTTCCTTGATTGTCTCAATGAATTCCCGGAGTTCATTGACGAGGCCATCAATCAATTCATACGGAGCTTTGAGGCTGACCTTAGAGTAAGTCGAGTTTCTTCGAGTTCACTCATGTGACTTTGACACTCTGTGTCTAGTATTGGGCGTCGCGTCTGGCTGAGTACAAGTGTCAGCACTCATAATTATTTGTATGCATCGACACTGACATGATTTCGTTATCCAGCTCAATTTCGTTCACCAGCCGTGCAGCGCTACGTACATGACCTCACTACGGAGATCGGAGATCGCATCGTAAACATGACGGGGACGTTGTCCATATTCATTGAGATCGGTGAGTGTGGACGTCATGGAAACGCAGTACGCTGATATACTACATAGGTGTCCCAACAATCAGGGTCCATCAGAAACGAACTACGTCAAATACACCGAATCTGTCGACTGTTGCAACAGTCTTATCTGCGGTGACCGCAACTATGTTACAGTCTCCGTACAATTCTACTAGACATGTGTTGGCGAATGCCGTGAATGCTTTCTGGTTTGCATCGCTGGTATTCAGCATTGCAGCCGCAGTGAACAGCCTCCTGGGGTTGACTTGGAAGCAGGCTATGTAGTAGGTTCTTCTCTTGGCTTCTGAGTGTCATCCAATTGATTGATTGATACCATTGAGCCGCTCTCCTAGGAGTAGGGTTCCGTGGTGGGTTCTCATTTGGATCAATCTGGCCCCGGAGGTCTTCCTAGTGATGTCCATCGCCTGCTTCTCCGCTGGGCTTGTCCTTTTCACACATTCATCTGGACAGGTATGTTAACCTGCTTCACTGTCGCCATACATACCCTTAGATGTTTTCATCAGGGACCCGTGACCTCGACGATAATCACCGTTCTAACGGCGAGTCTACCCACATGGTTGCTCTCTGCTCCAGTTTCTTACTTCAAATGACAGGCTGTTACATCGTTCGGTCTTGTTGTCGTGTCTGCCTGGTTTGCATCAGAACGATGGATATTTACCCGACACAAAGGACAAAAGTTACTCGAGGAGGTGATTTCGGAAGCGACAGGTCGTCTGGTGAATACTCGGATTGTACGAGCTAGCCGGATCTCCTTGCGGTGGTGCTGCATACGGATCGCTCATGTACGGGGGTACTTGGGGCGCCTGGCAGGTCGGATCATTGTTTCAGGCCAACGTAGAGACTTGCTCCCAATTGGAGAACCCCCCCCCAGCTTCGCCCTCGTACTCGTGCCCCTCCTCGGCCTCCGGTGTTTCATCAGGACCCTGCTTCATTTGTGCCTAAAGCCGAGCCTGCCCTCTCAGTTTGCTCCATCACCGCTATGAATCCACCGGACGCTCGTCAGCGGTTCGTGAACGCGGTCCGCTCCGTAATCAAGCTTCAGTCCGCTCGACGCACGTCCCCGCGCAGAAACTCTTGGTGGGATACTCCTGCATCATCGGCTGTGGAGCCAGGTCGATTCCCGGATCCCGGAATGGCGTCACATAGAGTGCGGGTAACCGGTGCCGTTGACAAGCTGAAGGCACTGGATAAATCGCAAGAGCTGGTCCCTCACGGTGCCCTTGTTCGACACATTCGATTCTCTCCGAATGGAAAATACTTTGCGACCTCGAGGTAAGTTTCACTCGTCATTCGCCGGCAGATGTCTGACAATGCGATTAGTTGGGACAGGACAACAATGATATTCTGCGTAAATGTGAGTTACCTAGTAAAACACTTTCGCTTCAAGGCTGATCCAATGCTTAGGGCGGCCTCACTACCCACCATCGCACTCTCGTGCACGTTCGAGGATTTGTTGGTCAAGTCGCCTGGTAGGATGCCAGTTTTCTGCTCGTATTGTTGTCAGGCTTAGCCTTTCAATGAGGTCTCCGAATGGTAAAATACTCCTCACTCGACTCACGCGTGCGGTCAAAGTGTGGTCAGAGGTAAATTCGTTTACCTCCCGATTAACGGAGATCCTGATAAGTTGGGTAGGATGGTGTGTGTAAAAAAACGATAGAGCGCCGAAACATGGTTCAATCTATCGTATGGCTTCCCACGGGGGATGGTAGGACGCTTACCTCCGAGGGATCAGCCCAGTATTGACTGCTACCAATAGCCTTCCTTTCCGTTGAGGGCAGTGAGGTTGTGAAACTCGCAAGTGCCCTCGTTTTACTGAGAGTGCGCCGATCTAATGTATTATTTCTCCGTAGGACCTCCATGGAAAAGTTTTGGATATTTACTCCCTCGGACAAGTCCAGTTGACCAACGTGGCCGTGACACCGGATTGCTGCCGATTGGTTGGCGTGGGGTCGTTGATACTACATCCATCCGGACCACAACCTAGCCCACATATTAGAGTTGAGAAACAGATCATCGGTATGTGACATAGAATTTCGATCTTAATACTCAGTTTCTACATTGGATCCTGTACGATTAACCATGGAATTTCCCAGTATATAATATGCAGACTAGGGTGAGGGAAAGGTGGGTGATGCAGTTTACGTGTTGATTATTTAGTTTAATATCTCCAAAGCCAAACCCCAATTGCCTACGATGTCCGCGACATTGCGATGGCAAGGAAAACTCCAGCTGTCCTAATATCCCCTGAGAAAGTAAGCTCTCGTAGACTGGATGGATATGCGCACCAACTTCATTTCATCTCAGGCTGCCCCTCAATTATGGAAGCTCGAAATCGTGCGAGACAGAGATCGTATCGAGTACGCGCAGACATCCAGACTGAATTTGAAGCACACATTCGCCTTCAAAGGCCCCGTCAACATTGCAGGTCCATGTCATTTCGGCGGTAAAGACGATCAATTTGTTCTTTGTGCCGGAAAAGGTTGGTATCTTTCTTTGTTCGTGTTTCGTTGGCCGTGGCTGCTCACCGCTGTCCATCTTAGCGGGCGATGTACAAATCTGGGACCGAGATACAGCAGCTCTCCTACATTGCATACGACCTCAGAGCACTCCTGACACCGGAGATCTGACGTGCGTTGCCTGGAATTATGCAACAGACGACCCCATGATGATTGCGACGGGAAATCACGACGGCAGTGTATATATTTACTCGACAGCAGCGTTGGATGGACAGTCAGACGACGAGTCGCATGTGGAGAGACATGCGGAGGGCGATAGGGGGACGAGCACTGGTGGTTAAACCCTCGTTTCACCCCACTGTTGTTGCTGTGAGTAAGTTGGGGCTGCTGTTGTTTTATTAGGGACGAGTGATGGTAGATTTTGGGCTTGTTTTCTCCTTTACCCGTGCGTGTCGACTTGCAGGTCTCGCTGGCTATGCTTCTCACGGATACTGTTTGATTCAAGTTTGTGTCCCGCCTTCCTTCTGTCTCATCCTTCCTGTTCACCTGCCCGTTTGCGTTTACCATCCTGTTTCGTACTGTGAAGTTCTGATTCAAGTTAGTGTTTTCACCTTACGTGTGGCATAGGCTGTCGTCCTTTTATGGCTGTTGTTCAGCTCCGTGCTCGTCCTACTCCTTGACCCTTCGGAATCCCTGCTCGTGAACACTTGTCTAGGTTTGGGGTGGTCTGCTGATTGACGTGAATCGCGACAGGCACTGGCAGACCACCGTGACTTTGTTTACTCATCCCTTCATGTCAATGCGCGCGGTTTGCGCCATATGTCCGTAGGGGGTGTTGCCATGGATGTGGCCTTTTGTAGGTTTTTTGTTTACTGGCGTGTGCTCTGTGTCGTGGTGTCGGGTGTCATATTGCCACGAGGCTTCTCGGCGCTAGCAACATACTTTTTTACAGCAAATTCTGACTGATCAAGGTGACTCTCGTGTCAGTGAGCGACTTGAAGTTCTTGTTCACAAGGTTTGATACAAGCATCGGGGAGCCTGAGAAGTCAGAGTGAGTCCACTGCCGTCCACTGTCCACAAGGGAGGTTTTTCATGGCCTTCTGTCTTTCGTAGTTTGTATACCTGCACTTCCTTCGAATTAACGATATTATCACGGACAGGATATCCATCAGATACAGGGACCACGCCCCTGACCGCGCGGAATGCATGCCTCGTCCGAGCCTCGGTTCGACGGACTCATCACATCACACAGTCACGTCATGGTGATATTCGACCCTGCGTCGGGTATAGGCAATGTCGAACAACTTGAAGGGAACTAGGATGAATTGGATTGGCAGTAACTATATTTTTTGGTTGGTGTGTCGTACTATCATTCCACCTTGCTCTTTCCGCGGATGTGCGTTGACTCCATCCAACAATGACAGCTTAAATAACATTTTGTGGTGGGTTCGCTACGTCTGAATCCGTGGATACACTGAACTGTCTTACTCATCGATAACCCGCAATTATAACGCTTGCAGTTTCGATTTTGCGTCCTCTCACGCCTGCGGAGAATATTATTCAAAATATCCGGTATGGGGAAGTGCATGTTCGGTACATCCTGGCTGGCCAATGCTTGCCAGTGCAACTTGGATTCTGCCTCTTCCCATGCTTGCGGAGCAGTCTTCGAGTTATCAATGGCACCCCGTCGTCTGAGGATCTCCTGCTTGATGGTCTGCATCCCTTCCCTCTCATACGAACCGATGCCATGCTCGTCCCCATCTCTCGTCTCGTCATAGTAACCTCCATCCAGTCGACAATGAAAGGCTGGCAATGGAACGAGCGACTCGGGAGTAATTCTCTTCGTAAATGCGGAGGGGGTCTTGGAGAGACGTAAGAGGATGCGCGATCAGCCGGTCGATAAAGAATCGGGCTCACGAATCTCGCACGACGGCATTGCTCATGAACACTTCATTAGACGTCTGCATGTCAGACGACTTTAATTGAAAGGCTAAACGACGTTCATGTCTACCCCTTTGGTTGCAAGATGACAGGTCGACCTGAATACAAGCGAGTAGATATACGTGGGTGTTTGACTGGCGTGTCTGAACCCTGCGCGCGTTCTGATGTCCGCGTTCGGATCGCGGACTTGTCAACGACCTTGTGAGGAGGACGAAGTTTCTGTTTCGGCAGGGCAGACCACGACGCTTCCAAACGTGTCGCTTGATGGCTCACGCTCACGAGGGCCTTTCGGACGACCTGGATGAGGTTTGGGAGTGGTGTTTTGTAAATGGCGAGGTCGGGTACGACGAGATATGTCCAATCTGTGGATGTGTGAGATGGATGGCGTGGACAGGGGAAAGAGTGACCTTGCAAGACGGGGGGCGCGCTCTCTTGGGGTGAGCGAGAGACGAGATGGATGCGCTGTTTGGATAGTCAGCGACGAAGAGACGATATGATTGGACTCACCGGTTTGCCGTTCTTGGGCGCAGGCACGTCGGCGTTGCGCGTGACGACGAGGGCGATGGCTGCGGTGATCTTGGTGCGGAGCCGTCTACGCACGACGCACGACTTGCTCGTCGTCTTTTTGGAAGTGTGAAAGAGGAGGCTGATGCGCTTGCCACGGGCGGAGAGACATGGGCGTCGGACGAGGTCGGTGGCGCGGAGGGGGTTGATGGGCACGTGGTCGATGGGGCGGGTGAGGATAGCGTTGGGAAAGGCGCGGAGGGTGAATTGCGGGCATACAAAGGCGGGCACGGCGCGGAGGGAAAGGGCGGCGGCGGGGTGGGAGGGGTCGAGGAAGCGGGCACGGTCGAGAAAATGCGGGTTGGCGTGGCCAGGGGCGGCGCAGTGGAGGTCGAGTGCGGCGCGGGTGGGCGGGAGACGAGCGAGTCGGAGCATGGGCGGGGGGTTAAAGGGGGGTCGGAATGAAAAGTGACGCGTGATCTGGACGCGTTTCGTTGATTTGACCTTTTCGTCAATAATATGCCAGACACGCCCGCCGCTGCGCCTCGTCGCTCTCAGCGCGACAGAAAACAAGTCAAGCCATTCGCATCCTGTATGTGCTCAGATTTATTTTATTCCCTTCTCCCCTCAATCGGCGACAGCCAGCCAGTCACCGACTAAGCGCAAGACCGACGACGACTCACTCACTGAACTCTCCGACGCAGACGACGACCACATCGACGACAACGACGACGCAGACGGTGACCGCCAGGACGACGAGCAAGACTTTGCCGCGTCCAAATCAAAGAAACGCGCCGCACCACAACGAAAACCAAAGGCCCCTCCCGCCAAGAAACAGCGCACCGCACCTCCAAAGCCACCCAAACCAAAGCCGAGGCGCACAAAACTAAAGCCTGCAAATGGCCACTTTGATCCCACAAAGCTCGCCTCGGACACCAAGATTAACGCAGATAACGCCCTCTTTAGTACGTCCCCTCACTGTCACGCGCCGTGCCCTTTTACATTGCATCACAGACACCTTGCTCAATCCTTCCGCTGCGCTTCAATCCACCGCCGAAGACTTTCTCCACTCCCTCTCACAGAGTGCCGGAACAGCCCAGGCCGAACTGATCAATTGTATCTTGCGCGCCTGTGGCTGCAATGACTCGGTCGACGCAGACCAGGTCATCGACTACGACGGCGTCGTCGATGCACTCGACAACTTTACAGAGGGGCTCAAACAGGTGACACTGCTCGTCTCACGCACACGACCACGCTCATCTCTCTCCAGGAAAACTCGCCCATATATCCCCTCACGTCCAAAATGCCCGCATTCAAACGATTCCGCGCATCCCTCTCAGAACTCTTGGAACGTCTCGTCCTCGCTGCAGCCGAACTCGGCTCACTCTACTCCACCGATCTCATTACAACCCTACAAACATGGGTCATCGCCATGTCCTCTTCTCAGATACGTTCCTTTCGCCATACTGCCACCGTCGTCGCCCTCGAAGTAGAGACCGCCCTCTGCCAGGTTGCAGCCGCCGTCGAAAAGGAAGCCGAAATCGTCGCTCGACAGCGGGAGGGCGAGCGAAAACGCAAAGCCGTCAACAAGTCCACCGCCGTCCGCGAAAAGGACCTGGACGGCAAGGCCGCAGAGGTTCGAAAACGACGCGCCACCCTCGCCGAATATCTCAAGGAAATCGTGGACGGGTACGCTCTATTCATATTCCCTCCTCATCTATGTTCAACGCGTTTGCAGTGTCTTCGTCCACCGATACCGTGACTTGGATCCAAATATCCGCGCCGAATGCGTCAAAGCCATGGGCTCGTGGTTTACCCACTATCCCGCACATTTCCTCGACGGCTCCTATCTCCGGTACGTTGGCTGGGTCCTCTCCGATTCAAGCACGCACGTCCGTCTCGAAGCAGTACGAGCACTGGCCGTCGTTTATGCCCAATCCGAGTACGTCGGCTCTCTCACTCACTTCACCGAGCGCTTCAAACCACGGTTACTCGAGATGGCCGGGGGCGATACCGAACTCAGCGTACGCACTGCCGTCATTGGCGTTTTAAGCGTCATCGACTCCAACGCGCTTCTCGAAGACGAGGAGCGCGAACGCATGTGTCTGCTCCTCTTTGACGCAGAGGCGCGTGTCAGAAAAGCAGTGTCAGCCTTTGTGGCCGGCGTATGGCAAGAGGTCGCAGACGAGCGTGTCTCCGCCGTGGCCGGTCGTAACAAGGGGGAACAAGTCAAGGCCAGGGCCGGCGTCAAATCCTTGGCCATGCTGCTCGTCAAGTGGGGCAAGGCCCTCGATCGTGCTTCCGAGGCTGCCGAGGAAGAAAGCGAGGCCGGCGAGGGTGACGCCGTTCCAAGTCGACGCATACACTTGCCGTCTGCGAGTGGCGTCGACCCAAGAGGACGGATCGTTCTTGCAGTCGAAGCACTGTGGGACGAAGTCGATGCTGTCAATGACTGGGAGTGTATCCTGGACGTCCTACTGCTCGACCATTCGGCAAGCAGAGACGAAGACATGGATGGACCAGATTCGCTCGTCGAGTCGGCACGAAATACAGTGGATCCTGCATGGCGGTTAGAGGAAGTAGAGGAAACTGTGCTGCTCGAAGTGCTCGTGGCATCGTTGCGTCGCGCCAAACTGGCGTCGACGACCTCAAAAAAGGTTCGTCTTGCTGTTTGCTCGGATGACATGTAGATCATGTATTTGTCGCAGGGTGACGAGGAGACGGTGGTGTCGGACATGACGCGTGCGTTGATCAAGGGACTACCAAGGTTGTTCATCAAGTACCAAACGGACGAAGGCCGGATATCCGAAGTACTCCTCATCCCGCCACTGATGAACCTCGATCTTTATCTCGAGATGCGAATGATGAACGTACGTCGCCCGATTTTCAGTCCGTGTCCACGTAACGATGTGTTACAGGCGTACGCGAGCCTCTGGGACGACGTATCAAAACAATTCCTCTCCCATTCCTCGCAATCCGTCTTGACCAAGGCTGTTTCGGCGATTCGACATTTCATGGCCGCCATGTCGCTGACGAATACGAATAGCACCAAGATTCTCGAACTCGAGGACGAGCTGGCGACGCAGCTGCGTGATGCAGTCGCGGGTCGTGAAGAGATCGAGGTAGCATCGTTCTCTGAAGACGAGGTGCTCGCACTGGGTGCCGTATGCGCGCGGATATGTGCGTTGGCGGGATCGCGGGATATATGTGCATGGATGGAGGAAGACGAGGGTGGCAAGCAGAGCAGCGCGTGGGACATCATCGCTGCTCTTGTCGAGCGAGGGCGTCTGGGGTACAAGGAAGAAGAACGGGTGCGTGTACTTATCTCCGCATCTGTGTCATGAAACACGCACTGATGCCCGCGGATCGGTAGATGGTCGAGCAAGGCCTGCATCTGCTCGGCTTGCATGTCATCTGGAAGGCCCGTAGCCTACCCGATGTCAAGGATACGTCGCCAGACAGCGACACGTTCCGGCAAGCCTTGCGCGAGCAACGCGATTCGCTGCTCGAAAAGCTCGTCGATTACGTCGTCGGACAACAGTCGAATACGGCCGAGGTCGTCAAACGTGCGGTGAGTCCCCACGTCGTGTCGTGCCGCGGTACTCGTCTCACTCTTTGGTAGGCGTTCCAAAATCTCATGAATCTGCACATATTGTTCTGTCCGAGCCAAGCGACATCGCCACGTGGTGACGTGCTGCCCACAGAGCCGCTCTCACTCCAACTCGACGAGGACGTGCAGCAGCGTTGTGCAGGCTTCATCCAGTCTTGCATCGAGCAATATGCAGAATTGTTGGAGGACGGCGGTCGTGCACAAGACGAGGAACCCGAGAGCGAGCACGAAGACAGCTCCGAAGAGGAGGCACCTGCGCCGACTGCCAAGGGTGGCAAGGGCAAGGGCAAGAGTCATCCCAAGACGCGCGCACCATCGTCTGTCCAACCAGGTACGTTTCCGTCTATTGTGCGTGTCTCGTGTCCAACGTGTGTCCTAGGCCAAGCCCCGACGCGCTCGTTGCTCGAGCAAGAATATCAATTCATGGCGACGGTGTCGACGTTTTTGCGCGCGATTCGTGCTGGGGCGGTACACGTCAAGCACAGCGACGTGCTCCTCGCCAACTATGGACGACTCGGCCCTTCGTTTGATCTCTGCACCAAGGTCATTATAGACGTACTACGCGAAGAAGGCATGTATAATGAGCATGGCGACATGGTGGTCGAGGTGTTAAAAAAGGCGCTCTTGGAGGTAGGTCTTTTGCACGGCGACGTTGGCACCGTCTGACGCGCCCCTTAGTCGTTTTCGCTCGTCATGGACGCGGTCGTGAAAGACGAGGAACGGATGGTCGGTCTTGCAAAGCAGCTGGCGACGAGCTTCCTGGTACGCGGCGCACAGCTCGCAGTCGTGCGCCGGCTGGACAGCCGGTACGTCGTCAAGACGCACAAGGATTTACTGCAAGAAGCGATCAAACACGTGTCTGCCTATGAAAAGAGCAAGAACAAGAAACGGCTGAGCCTGTCGGTGTCGTTTTTCAGGGCATTGGTCCCGCTGCTCAAGGGTGTGGAGAGTCGTGATGCCTTGGCCATGTGCGTCCTGTGTCGTTGCGGTGTGTGTAGTGCTAACGCGTTGATTGCAGAAAAGCGTCTTTGGACCAGTTGGTGAGCGATGCCAAGATCGAGGTCAAGCCGACGGCGAAAACGTGGGAACCGCTGAGGGCGTATGAGAAGAAGTTGGTGTCGATCATGCACAAGGGTACGTTTGCGGTTATGTTGGCGGTGCGCGTCGGCTGGGTGCTGATGTGTGGCGTTGTGATAGGCGCTGGCAAGGGCCGGCGAGCGAAAGGCGGTGCCGTGGGGACGAGCGATGAGGAGAGTGGACCCGAGGCCGAGGGGAGGAGGCACGTGGGAACGGGAGGAGGGGTGGAAGAGGAAGAGGCGCCGGTGCCAGTGAGGGAGACGCGGGCGAGGGCACGGCCGCGTCCGAGAGCGGTCGTGCGACGTCCGCCGACGCCGGATGAACGGGAGGAGGAGCATGGGAGCGATGTCGAGATGGATGCAGAGGTGGTGCAGGAGACGCCCAAGAGTCGGCCGCGGGTTAGGGTGGAGGATGGGGGAGGGGATGAGTCGCCGGTGAAGACGCCCCGCGCGAGGCCGTCGACGCGTGAAGTCCCGAGGTCGTCTTTGAAGCGACGGCGAGACGAGGACGACGCGGACGAAGCAGAGGCAGAGACCGAGGCAGAGGCAGAGGGAGGCGCGGACGACGACCGACATAGTGTGAACCCCGACGAAGTACCGCCGTCCGAGGACGCGTCGACGGCACAAACGAGTCCGACGAGCGAGTTTATCATTCGGCGGAAGCGCGCGCGTCATTAGAAGGCCGGTGGTGTTTTTTATGCTTATTTTTTTTTACAGTAAGACGCGGTTTCGTGTTGTCATTGTCTGTGTCCGTCCCAGTACTTTTATTTTTATCCCTCGTAGCGCACACGATGTGAAATGCATGTGATTGGAAAGAGTGTAAGCATGCGTTATAGCCCTACGTGGTTCTAGCTGTTCGATGAACGTAATTAAAAGGGGGAGGGGAGGGGGACGAGAAATGGTAAAAAGTAGCGCATGAATATCATTATCAGGCCGCCTCGAGCGTTCCAACGCGTGCAGGATGGAGATAAATAACCAACTAAGTAGATGTGTGTAGGATACCGTTTAAAATACACGCATGACCTAGAGGCTCAACCTTCGTGGACCGCGAGTGGTCGTACGGGATAGCGCGAGATGAGCCAGGTACGATTCAACGAGGCGTCAGAGACGTACGTCGTCGAGAATGACGCTCCTGGTCGCGCGACCGCACTCGGGACGGGACCGCCTGCGTCGCACGTCGAGGGACTCGGACACGGGGCGCGCGCTGTTGGGCGACGAGACGTCTGGACCTGAGAGGGTGCGTCGCCGCGAGGACGCTTGGCTCGGGGGGACGCTCAGCCCGAGCATCTCGTAGACTTCGCGCTGGGCTTCTGCGAGCGCGAGCGCTGCGGAGGTTTGTGTGCTGGCGTATGCCGAGCCGAAGGAGATGCCTGTGGGTGGGTGGTTAGTGGACGAAAGAGAGAGCGGTGGGGACCGCGACGTACCTGTGGTGAGGGGCAACGTAGAAGATGCGATCGATGGGTTGAGCGGTAGACGTGGGACGGGCGGGATGTCGTCCAGTGCGAGGGACGTCGGGCGCGTGACGTTGCTGGACGAACGACCCCGTCGGTGTCGACAGCGCGACCGCAACCCCGCCTGCGACTGCCGGATGCTCGACTTGCGTACGGCCGAGATGCGCGTCGAGCGTTTGCTGCCCGTCGCAGACGCCGCGTCGGCGTTGCTCTTGGCACCAGCATTGGCGCTAGCATTGACATTGGTATCGCCACACCCACACGCGCTCTCGGACACGCGGTCGTTGAGCGTGTCATAGTCCTGCGCAATGTCCTCGGCGTGTTTCCATGCTTCGTCCCGCTCTGTTCGGAGTGTATCCACTTCCTCCTGGAGCCGTTCCTTTTCGGCCATCTGTCGCACGAACAGCCCATTGATCTTGCGCACCGCCAACGCGAGCGCGCTCGTGTTGTGGACGTCGCGCAGGCTCTTGAGCTGGGCCATCTGGAGCACGGTGTCGTTTATCTTGTCCGCGAGGCGGTCGAGGTCCGACAGGACCTCTGCGAGGTCTTCCACCGTGCGTACGACATCGTTCTCCACACCTTCGACGTGGCCGGCCAAGGCACCCATGAGCTGCAATCGTTTCCGCACGAGCGCCTTGTACTGTGCCTTGACATTTATATGCTGCAACTCAAGACGGTGCATCTCGTCCGCAATCTCCCCGTCCAGGACCTCGGGTCGGAGAAACCGGAGGGACGATCCCTCGGAGGACTGCTGGATCGCCTGCGATACGATCTCCTGGAGCTGTGTTGGCGTGAACGTCCACTGGGCCGCCTCGAGCGTGAGTCCACGCCATTTGGGTGGGGGTTCCTGGAACTTGGGAGGAGGCTGTGACGCGGCAGAATGAAGTTTGCGCCAGGGCAAGGCCGAGCCGTTGGTGGGGTCACTGCTTCCGACAGAAGATGCAGAACCGTTTCGGGCCCAAATGCCAGGAACGTGCGAGCCAAAGACTTGTCCGGGTATGCTCGGCTTGCGCGGCCCGATGGGGAGTGGTGGACGCGATCGCACGCGAGTCCGCGCAGAAACGGACGTCACGGAGGAATTCGAAGCCTGTCGGCTACGCAGATAACTAGGCCCAGTAGAGGGTGTTCGCGATAAGGAAGGTGTGCAAGTGGAACTTGGATGGTGCGACGTTCTCTCTGACGCTATGGCATGGTAGGGTGGAGGGGGAAAGAAAGAGGGAGAGGGAGAGAGGAGATCATCCGATACAACGGAGGAAGAGATAGCTGCCATTGGAGAGTGTAGCCGTGGATGTGGCTCGTCCGATGAAGTTGACGGAGATGGGGAGGGTAGAAATGAAGATCCCTCGAGAGATGGAGACGGATGAGAAAACTTTAATGAAAGTGATTGACTGATGGCTGTACTCGTCGTAGAGGTGGACGATTGGAGTGGACTCGCTGATGACGAAAACGCCGTTGAACTGTCAGCGAATGCAGGTGAATTGAAAGGTGATACATCAGGCGACTCGGGAAGGGGGATAAAAGTCGGCAATGTGATGGAAACAGGGGCTGTCGTTGGGTCGGACGAAGGGTCATCGTCACGTACGATAATAGATGGCAAGGACGAAGGTGAGTGCTGGGCGAGCGCTCGAAGGGCTTCTTCTTGTAAATAAGAACTCGAGGACGAGATATGGGCGAGTGGATGAGGACGGTCATCAGACACGGGCTCTACGGAATCCTGTGATTCCACTTTATTCGTCGTCGGTGACTGGCTCGTTTCATCTGGGCTTGCGTCATCGTTTGCTGGCACGGAAGGTGATGGGCTAGACTCGGCTTCTTTCAGTGAAGGCGTCTTTTCCCTAGGCAACAAAGACGACTGGGATCTGCGTTTGGCCGCCTGTCGCCTGGCCATCTTCATGCTGGAATGCACCTTTCCTGGCCCATGCCCTGCAGATCTCACACTTGATAGACGTCTGCGTACCACTTGGCTGTCGGATTTCGCAAGGAAAGGATACCCTGCCGACCAAAGTGGCGAGAAAACCACCGGGGTCTCTGGGAATGTCTGGTATCCTGCCGAGACACTCGACCACGACATGCTTGACTCAGGGCTGAGAGTCAGATCATAATTGAGTAGTTCGCCGTAGTCATGCTCTGACGTCGTCGCTGACGGCATACCACGACCTTGGTAGGAAAAGCTACCGTCCGCCATGAAATTATCCTTGGCTGTGAAGAAGTTCTCAGATTCAAATTTAGAGTGAGAGAAAGAACCTATCATACAGCCATTCCGAACGAAGCTTGATCCGCCAACCCTGCGTTTCCGTTGTCCGCGACTTGTGTCACTACGCCTAGGCAATGGCGCGACGGACGCATTATATGACGCACTCCAGTCCGACTCGGGAGAGGCGACCGCTACGAGGGGTTCAGGCGGCACAAAGTCAAATTCGTCTAGGGTGTGTTCGTCAGAGCTCAGTAAAAATGACCCTTCCTGCGACGAATACTGTATTTTTTCCTGTGAATTTATGGGCAACGATGCCTCTACAGCAGTATTAGGCACATCAAACACGCCCTTCTTGGGAACCCGCGCGCGTGCCGGGACACGTTGCGGTCTCGTGTCAGGGGCAGAGGGAAGAGGAGCTGTGGTTGACGCAGGTACTGCCGGTGAGGGAATTTCCTGTATGCAAGATATTCGTCGCGGGATTGCAGAATTGATCGCCATCTCGGGAGACGTCGAGTAAGACTCCGACAGAGGATATTCCGAGTCAGTACTCGCCCCAGACTTTATAGCGGAAGGACAGTTTGGGTCTGGTGGCGCATTGACCAACATTGCAGGTACTGGGGGCACTGGAGGGATCGGCGATGAGCTTCCCGAGTCGGATAGGAAGAAAGAAGCACGGGGAAGCGTCGCAGAGTCCTGGCGTGCAACCCCACTCCGACGTCGCGACCCGCGACGTTCGCATGACGAAAGCACGAACGAGGAGCCAATTAAGGCACGTGCAAGAGTAGTCCCGGAGATTGACGAGAGGTTTTCCGACACAGGAGAAGGTGAGTTCAAAGCGACGCCATTCTGGACATTTGGCTGGGGAACACTGGCTGGAACTGCCGAATGGCCTATCTGAACCTTGGGCATCAGAAAATCTACACCCGGAATCATAATGGGTGCAGGTATCGATTTCTTGCGAAAGGCGACGTACTTTGAGTAAAGGTCAAATCAGCTTCTTGAACCTACCATGACATGGCACTTACACTGAGATTTTCTGAGTGGCTGAGGGACGGTACGGGTGACGGGTTTGTGTGGGTCTCCTGCGTTAAGTTATCCGGGGTTATCGTAGCGTTTTGGGCGCGACTGGAAGAGGACTGTGGGGAGCGACTCCTTCGAAGCAACTCTTTGGGAAACCATTCCTCATTGTGTTCCGAGAAGGTAATGTCCACCAAAGAAGAGTTCTGAGCATCGAGAGGCGGAGATTCATCGTTGATGTCGATTACCAATGGTGATACAACTTGGGATGAGTCGGAGGCCGAGAATGACTTTTGGTGGCAACGGGGTTCGATCCCCTTGTTGCCCTTGCGTCGTCGAATGAAGTTGGAGAGCATCATCCCGCTCTCTATCCGAGACCGACGTCAAGTTGCACCGAAGCGAGTAAGAAGCAGCGAAAAGAACAAATCCCGAGAACAGAGACAGAAGCTATTTGTGGGACCAGTGAGGGAGAGAAACTATATTAACAATCCTAGCAACACGGGCAGTTAGCCCATCAAGAAAGCGGCCGGCCATCACTTACCTACTCGGCGGCTCAGCCTCGCGAGCACAGCCCTGTGAAAAACCCACTATTAAATATATCCAAATGACCTGCAATGATCTCATATCTTGCAGCGCCTGGAATCATGTTGACGTATGTAAATATAGTGCCTGGTCCAGCTGCAATGAGTCTTCCTTCCCACCGTCGCGGTCGTAATCGGCAACGTACCACTGTCTACTAGTATTCTAAGGGAGGACGCGTAACCTTGTCCTCAACCCAGCAATCCAGTTTTGCATCATTGTTTTCCCTGTCAGGTTACTCAAAGTGCCCACGCGTTCCAACTTCCATGCGTCGATCAAAAATAGCATCCGACAACAACACATCAAATCTCATGATCAAGTCCGCCATGAAGAAGATGAAACACGACACGCCAAAGCGCCAATCTACTAGTAGATCCTCACAAACAGCAACTTTGTGCAAGCTGTTCTGGAGTGCGTCCCGGGACCCGGTCCTGCCAACTTGCCACAAATCAAAACACTTGATGCAGATTAGATCAACAAGAATCCATCAGTTACTTAACAATTCCATCAACCACGGCCGCTTATACGAGTGATCACGCGCTGCACCCATTGATGGGGAACACTAGCATGGTAGGGCGCCAATGTGCCTAGCAACATGTTTCTGATATGAGTAATGGCGCGTGTATAAATTTCTTTGATGAGTTCAAGTTGATATGTCTTACGGTAGTACCAATGTCGAGCGCTCGCAAGCGATGCTTATGTGCGCAACACCCTTTCCCCCGACTTGTGCCAATCTGAGGGCTTCATTGTGCAAGGTTCAGCAGCGCCCATATACCATGTTCCATCATCTTGAAGATCCAGCAAATCCTCACGGTGAACACGGAGAAATATCAAGTATCTATAACAGCAAAAACTTACAAGCGGTGCTGTATTCTACTTTCTCTTATCTTGCCATTCTCCGCCGGCGGAAGGTTACAAGTCCCGCAGTTCTGCCTCCTCATTGTACCTTTGCGTCCAGATTTAATATGTTAGGCTACTGGAACAAATTTCAAACCCTCTGATACCCCTGAGTTAAAACAATATCAGGCGGATTCCTACCCTGGACCATGTAGATGGCGGCCCATCGCAAACCACTAGACAGATCAACACAAGTTGCATATCACGACGGCGGCTCATCTCGGATCATTGTACCTGAGGAGAAAAAATCTCACTTCCGTGTAGCATGCGGGTCCGTACAACATATTTACTTGCCAAGGAGTTCACCTATGGCAGGGATGACGGGACGCAATCGTCGCCGGTTCGTCAATTTTGGTCATATACGACCCACTGCCATGGTGATAGTCGCTTCGACTCTCCTCCGGGGCCAAGGAAATCCCATGACAGAAAATTTCCGTCACTGAAGTATCGCTCAAACTCCACCTCTGTTGCCTTCAGGTTCCCATTCAAAGTTCAACCTCACTGGCCCTGTGACCGTACTACTTCAAGCTATTATGAATCGCGACGACTCTGACTCCGTGTTGCAGTGATAGGCGAGGAAATGCGGTGAAGCCCTCATAAAACAGGGGGGGCGTCTCAGGCACCATAGAACATTCCGCTCCAATAAGGAACGTCACTGATTTCATGATCTACCGACGAGCATACACATGGTGGACGGATCGCAACATGCCTTTTCGACCTGTGTCTTGTTCCCTGATGGCTGTTCGACAGGGGACGCACGATGCAGACGTGAGGCACACTCGTCCACCACCGATCAGTCACGCCATGGCGATTGGACGGATCGTGCTTCTTCTCCACACTGTCTGGCTATACGGGGTCATGGGTGTGTACAGGTGATGTGCCAGAATGACGAAAAGATGATAGTTATAATCCATGTTCAGCATGCTGATTATGATCAGGATCTATCGTTGAGCAGGTTGGTTCAACAACACCTGATCAGCGAGCGCAATCCACGCTGCCAACAATTAGAGTTAGTCGACACAACCAATATCGGCTCTCACTGTGTACAAGGGGACGAGGCAACAGACTCAATGAAGCGATGCTCGCCCAATTGAAGGATCGTCGCATCGATCATCCTACCATGTCAACGACAAGCTCATCGATATTAATGGTGTAGAAATCGATTGGAATGATTGAGGTGTCGCCACAGCTTGCAAGTTGTCAGGGTCGCAAAGTCCCCAGTATGCGCCTACGAGGTGGTTACAGTGTCAAGCGGTCAGGGACTGGACCGATCGTTATCAGCTTCTCGGCTAAGCCCGCTGCCATGACAAGCCACCATCAGAAATCCAGTGCCACATTTCTATAGCAGGACAGTCGATTGTGGGTATTGCTGTCGCAAGCACTACATTGCACCCAAATGCACCCAGTCTTGGTCTCAGGAAGTTGGCACAGGTTCTACCTGTGCCGGTGGTATGCACTTCGGCTGGGATCGATCAAAGCACGATGTCCCGAAGAAGAGCAACAAAAGCAATAATTATGTGTCTGTCAGTGATTAAGAGGGACCGCAGTATGCACCTAGAGAAGAGGGTACGCTGGTGACGCAGGGTGGTCTGAGCTTTCGATGTAAAAATACACCCAGTAGAAGAAATAGATGGTTATGGAAATACGCTACGAACTGAATGCAAATGTGTCATGTGTGGGGGAAAAGAAAAGATGAACAAGGAATATCCTTGTCTCTTTGGAAAAACGAATGGATTGGAACGGATGTTCAAGTTCCAGTGAAGCGCTCCGCCCAGTGTGGTTATAGTGTTTGGTAAGGAGATGATGCGATGCAAAAATGCCGGAAGTCCATGCTCAGGCTGTGCCGACATGGCATGTCAGCCAAGAACGATTGAAAGCGCCAGTGGAACGAAATGAACTGTAAGTGGGTTGCAAGTCAACAAAAATAAATGACGAGGCTAAATGGATCTTCCTCACTAAAAATATGATAGATTTCTCAGGCGTGTCGAAATGGGTGCAGCTTTTCCAGAACTTCGTCCATGCCCTGCTTGGGATCGAAGTTCGGATTGACCGGGCTTTCCGCAGCTGAGGACCGAATCAAAGCATCCGTCCCCAATGTTAAGCTTGACGCAGCTGACATACGACGGAGTGCTTTAGAAGCCCGCCTTTCCTCTTTTAGTCTCTGCCGCTCCGCACGTGAGATCCCGTCTATCCGCTCGGGTATCACTGATAGAGATGGTGTGGTCGACAACGACCCGGTCTCCGAAAGGGAGGTCGTTGAAAATGATGCTGCCGAGCTCAACGCATCTGAGCGGAACTCCGGCGTAGAGGCCGCCGCCGCCATGGCGCTACTCGCACCTTTCTGTCCAGGTACTGATTGATGGAACGGAGGGTGAGACGCCACCGGACCTGACGATACCGGGCATGGCCCGCAAGCATCGAGTGCATCACCGTCTTGAGTGCTAAACGACGAACGTGCGAGATTAGCAGCCGCGTCAATATCACTAACGGCACCGTTGTGTATGACGAGCCACCGAAGTCCCTCGATCTCCCTCATCTTCTTTCGAATGTTACGTTCAAGCTTCTCGATGTTTTTCGTCATCGCCATACGATCATCTTCGTAACGTTTGGTGATAGTGACGATATATTCCTGGAGTTGAACATTCTTTCTGCGTTGTTGGGAGAAGGCTTCTCGTAGCTCGTCAACGGTTGCGTCTGCCGTAGCGTCCGAAATCGCCCTGCTAGACCGCGGAGGGGACGAATGGTTTGACCTAGGAAGCGCCTGGCAAGGAACAACAAAGTTGGACGTGACAGATAGTGTATTAGCCCTGGGACGTGGAAACACTACGCGATTAGGCGAGGGGCCAGGAGCCGAACGGGGACCTAAACTACCAGAGCTGGGAGAGAAAGGCGGAGATGGTAACGGGACGGAAGGTGGTGGACCGCTTGATGCCTTTGTGGCACTAGACGCCGAATGATTGGACTTCATGCTCGAAGACTTTTTTGGGGCCACAGGTGAGAGTCTGAAGCTAGGCCCGGAATAAGTCGAGTCATTGGCTCTGGATGTGTCGGTGTCACTTCCAGAAACACTGGTGTTGCGGCGATGACTGCCATGTCGCTCATCCTGGGAAGAAAAGTCGCTATGAAGCGTTCTACCACTGTCTGCCCTAGCCGGCGACGGGCGTATGGAAGGACTTTTCGATCCCTGTGACGACAGAGACGTTAGCTCACTCGAGTAGTGAGGGATGCTGCTGTCAGGCAATAGCGACCGAGGGGAGAGAATAGTCGACGGGGGTATTGGAAAATGAAGAGGTGGACCCGACGGTGTGAGTGGAGTCACTGGAGTCGTTGGGGTGAGTTCACCGCTCTTCGTCGGAGAGTCCCCGAGGTATATATGTACAGATGTCGCGGAAGGAGTCTTCGGAGACCGCTGAGGCTTCTTGAGTTGATCAGGAAGGGTAAATAGATCCGAAAAGTCCTCTTCATCTCCGCCGTTCTCTGCAGCAGATGAATGAGGTCCTCGCAATGGCCGAGGGGTAGTTGAGCGACTCCGAAGGCTCGAATGCTGAGATTCGATTGATGGCGCTCTTACCTCGGGGACAGGTGGCGATAGTGCGGACGGAGATGGTATAGGTGGGGTAGGCGGCGGCATCATAGAATGACGCGCCTTGCCATTTCTGGATGGTGACCGCAAAGGAGTGAAATGGGCCGCAAGTTTGGACCCAAGTGATGGAGCATGTGCATCCATTGACGGAACTGTGGAGGGTAGAGGTGGCTCTACGGGAAGACTGTACGACGAGGGGGTAATCATGAGTACCGTGTGTCTGGAAAACAGGGAGTCAGTTTATATGCTTTAATGGGGAGAGGCGCGCAATGGTTCCCGGTTTTGGGAACAGCCTAGAAGAAGTACCTCGACTATTGTTTTGGTCAAGGTTCTATAATTAAGGGCTTTGCCGCGTACGACACCTCCATTAAGGGGGGGACCAACCAACACTCACCCATTCCCGAATGAGCGGCGAACAGTGTTCACCGTAGTGACTGGATAAGCCGCATTGGCACCAACGGACTTTCTCGGCATCGGCATAGCAGGCACTGCAGTCCGTTCTGCAGGCTTTTTGCGACCCAAGAACGGGAGCATGGACCGCCGACTCGAAGCTTTTGTGCTTGCAGGTTTCTCCCCTGGAGCCGGGGATGAGGACGGGCTAGACCCAGCACCTGTGCGGGAAGAGTGACGAGACCCATTTGCAGAACGAAAAAGTTCAGAGAAATCTGACGCCTTGGACCGGACGCGCTGCGCAGGGGGAGTGTCCGAGCTACCCATCCTTTTCGTCTCTGGCTTCCGGCTATGCTTGGGGGCGACGCGTCAGGTCAACGACGCAGACAGAGACTCTCGGCCCCGAGTTGGTACTGGAAAGAAGAGGGTGGAAAACGCGACAGCAAAATCGCGTATAGCGCGCTTTTCGCCTAGGCAATAGGGTAAGTTTTTTTTTGTACAAATGTATTTGTGTTGTCAAAACCTTGTTGGGGACCCACACTGGCAAGACGTCACCACGCACCTGCAGCCCGTCGGGGGGCGGCAAGTCAAAGAGAGAACGAACGCTGCAAGCTGGCAGCAAGGTTAGTGGGCACAAATGCCAGTGAGAAAGAAGTACGCCGGCGCAGCAGCTTGAGGGTTCATATGGTCCGTATGTCCTTTGTAATATTAGTAGTAGTGGCACACAGCTTCGCGGAGTGGTTCATTTCCCGATACGCGGGTGTCCCTCAGTCGGAGCGTCCCTGCAAGTCATTATCGCTTAAACGGCGACTCTTCAAGTTCCGTCAAGCTTCCTTCCGACGCTTCATTTGGTCGGGAATGATGACCGGAAGGGCAACGCGAACGAGATAACAATAACAAGTAGAGAAAAAATAGGAATACTTTTGCGTAGGCCATCAAGCGCGCAGCATCCATATGGCCATCAAATAAAGCTTGGTCATGTGGAAGAATGGAATTGATAGTAAGTACACAGTAAGCTCACGATCATTTCATCCATATTTTTAGCTATCCACCAGGTGCGCCCATTTCAAGTTTATCCAATCATTACTTACGCTTAGCTTTGCAGCCTCGACGACCTTGATCGGCCCATGGCCCCCTGTGGACTGCGGTACAAGCTCCGGGCGGACAGGTCTCTCCAGCGCTGAGGGTGACAATCTTGATGTCAGAAACATGTCAAAACTAGCTGGAACATTCGTACCTCGAGCAGCGGCGTTGTCAAACTCGCTTGTACTGATTGGGAAATAAGCTATCAATCCCTATCATTACATCTCCGTAGGACGTACCCATCGCGATGCAGAAAATAGACGTGTCTTTCCAAGTTGTTCAAGGAATATCGGGTGGAAGGTTCGATTTGTAATAGCTGAAAAATTCAAGTCAGATGCTAGCCAAAGCAGTGGCGAGAAACCAAGACCAGACTTACCCCCTCTAGTAGGTCCACAACGAGAGGATCCACGCCTTCAAATCTTGGGTACATTTGTTCAAGCTGGCATGGTCTCTGCGTCCAAGCAACATATGCACGCACATCCTCTTCGGAGTTGAAAAGTAACTGCAAAGTATGCCCAGTCTTATGAGGCAAGGAGCAGGATTCTGAACTTATGAGTACAGTACCTGGTGATCCCGCGACTCCAACTCAAAAAGGATGCACCCGAGTGCCCACCAGTCCACCCCTTCGCCATACGGCCATCTCAGATCAGTTGACAATCCTTTATTGCACAGTACTTCCGGAGCCATATATGGCGGAGTACCCAGGAACTCGGTCGGCTGTTTTTTCCATTGACGGAAGGGCACGCCAGGAGGGCCTAAAAAAGTAAGGCCGAAGTCGATGATTCGAATGTTCTCGCGGGAATCGATCAGGATGTTTTCAGTTTTAATGTCGCGATGAATAATTCCCATCTCGTGCAGGGATTCGATTCCAAGAGCCTGGCGTGGGTAAGCATGGGAATTCAGTGGCGAGTGACAAGTAGACAAACAATTTGTGCCATCCACCGACGCGCGTGCAATTTGCACCTCTCCGGTTCGATAGAGAAATATGAGCCAAGGTCGGTAGTCATGAGTTCCTAAAGTTGAAATTGAGGTAGTTAGACGTGAGGGAGAGCCTATGACCCACCATGGCGAAGAAAACATCGGTGCCGTGCTGGAAGGATCTATTCAGTTCCATGATGAACGGTTTGCCCTTCTCTCCCCTGTTTGATTTCACCAAGCGTCTGAACGTTGTGATCTCCGCTCGAACAGATCTCCACACAGCCGGGTCTTGCAAAGATTGGAACACTTTGAGACATAATAGCCGGCCAGTGCTCCGATCTTTTGCTGCCCACGCAGCTCCGAATCCTCCCGTTTGCACACAATACAGAAGATCAAAGGGTCCATACACAGGGAAGATGGAACAGGGATATGTGGCGGGCGCGAAGCTCGGGGTGGAATTGGGAGACGTATTGGGATTCGCAATGCTGTTGTTCCCTGTATCATTATCGACATCGCAAACTGGGAGTGGCCGGGTCGAGAAGAGAAGTCGCCGGGTATCCGCTGTGAGCGAGACGACTCCCTTGAGGTTGCTTGTCGCGACTAGAGGATGATCACGAGCCGGTGAGTTGCTAGCGTCAGAAAGGACTACAGTGAATGTAGCACGCTTGCCCCGTGGAGAGTATGGGGAAAGCTGATGTGATGGAGGTGATAACTTGAGAGTGATAGGAGCAATGACAATGCGGAGAAGAGATAGCATTCTGAGGACAGGATGACGAGTCTCGGGTGAAGAAAACGCGCCACGAACCAGGGCAATGACAGTCGGGCTGGATATCTCTCATTAAATAGAATCCATACATGCCGAGTGAGTTGTGGACAAGACAATGGTCGACTTGACAAGTATACCACATTTTCACTAATGTGGCACACAAAGGCGAATACTATTGTGGATATTGCCAGGTAACCAGAGACACAGAAAAGGTATCAAGTCCACGCAAAAGTGGTTGACCAGTTAACCAGCGATAATAGTAATACCATGATGGTAGGACTGCTTGCGCAAGCCCGGCTCTAGCTTGGAGTCATCTATTTGAGACCAAAGAACAAGTCCACGTAGGTCCACGTACAGCGAGAAGTTAAACCATTTTACGGGAGTGTAGTATCCCTGTACATTCACCATGCTTGCCATTGATGAAGTTGCAGTCTGGTGGTTGTCCAAGACAAAGTCGGGAACCTAACCCTAACCATCACCATCCAAGGATCCGAGAAGGCCCGGTTCAGGTTCAGCCGCGATGTCCACTTCCCCACTGGCGACACCGCACACCCCGAGCCTTCGTCGTTCCACAGAAAGTTATGGCGAGAGGGCCCTGCGAAAGTTCAAGGAGGAGCCCCTCGTCCCCATCGGTGCGTGCTTGCCGTTTCCCTCCCGAAGCATTCTTGACACCTTTCTATTTCTACCAAAGGCACGTTGGCGACGGTCGGCGCATTCACCATGGCCGTAATCAAGCTCAGACGGCGCGATTCACGCTCGCTCAACCAATGGATGCGCATGCGGGTGGCGGCACAAGCATTCACGATCGCTGCCGTCTGCGCGTACTGCTGGAGTCCGCGCAAGGAGACAGGTGTTCAAACCGTCGAGGAGCTTCAATCCAAACGGGACCAACAATTTGACAAGGAGAGAAGGGAATTCCAGGATCGTCTCAAAGTTGCCGAGGCTGAGTGGAAGGCAACGCAGAGCCTCGCGGGAGACGCTAAAAAGTGATCCTTCTCATTACAACCAGTAGATGTATTGCTCTCTGCCCCAGATCGTAACAGCGGACTACCTCCTCGCTCTCGCTGGTATGGTCAATGCTTTCGTGGGTTCCTAGGTATCTCTTCTCTCTTGGACGTCATTCTGCTCTTCTACTGCGAGTCGCCGACCGCCGTACACCCGGTTCACAATAGCGCTCCGGCGAAGCACCTCCAGCTCCTTGATGGCCTCGTTGTATGCAAGTGAAAGTTTGGCTGGGTCCGTCTCGGCCTACGGAACGCTCAGTTGTCATCCTCTACCCACCACGATCAACGCGCACCTGGATGCTACGAAAGTTGTCCTTCGTCCGCTGTAAGAAATAGTTGCGGAAGTTGTAGGAACTGAATGACTTGGCTGCACGAAGCGTGGAGCTGTAGAGACTGAGAATTGCCTTTGGCGATGGCGGGGCAGCCATGGAGTATTGAAATGTGGGAGGTGCAAGGCGTCGGTGACAAGTGCCACTGGCTGAGAAAACTCCCAGCACGCAGGCAACAGGTGTAATCAGACCCCTGTGCAATCGTACATTTTCGCAACATGTATGATTACTGGTGGTGCGATGGGTTCCTCAACCCTCTAGCACCCGCTTCAAAATCGGAGCAATCTGCTTGCGAGTAGCTGCTGAATTTTTCTGCCGGTAAACCCGCGCGATGAAGCCCACGCTGAATGGCGATGTCTCTGGCGCCCCAGCCTGCTCGCCGTCAGATTCCTCTTTGTCAATACTCCCCCGCTCGACCTCATCTCCTTTATTCTCGTCCCTTCCAACCTGACTATTGAAACCATAGCGTTCGAAATTGGTCTGCTTGGCCTGCAGAACCCCGCTCGCCGCGAATCCATCGAAAAGAGCCTGTGGAAGCCTCGGTCCGCACACGTTCTCATCCACCACCCACATCAACTCCCGTTTGGACTTGCCTTGCTTACTCTTGTAGGTAGTGAGCACACCGAGGATCGAAAGGCCGCGTTCTTTGATCCATCCCTGAGTGGCAACAACAACGGAAGTTGGCGATGGCGAGAAGAAGGAAACAAGGGGTAGCGGAACGGTAGCCAAGCCCGCCTTGATCGAACACGGGCTGGTTCCACAGATGGACGAGGAGAGGTTGAAGACGTATTCTTTGTAATCCCGGCGGAGTAAATCTCGGGTGCTGAGATGGGAGAGTGCGGATTTCTTAGCACTGAGCATGCCCGAGAGGGATTGAATTAATGGGTGGTCAGGGACAAGTTGATGGGTTTCCGCGGCCTGTTCGACAAGGATTTCCGAGGATGGGACGTTGGCTCGAGCAAGAAGCCATGCTGATGTTTGATGATCCACATCAACTGCCTTTCCGCCTCTTCGTAGACCATGCGTGTCGATCACGATCGCGCTCAGCAAAAGCGAAGCGAGTTCTGGGGGTATCTGAAGCGTTGGGTATGACATGATGGCCATTGTGACGAGCGATGCGCAACTCCCTGTCGGCTCAATTATCCTAGGTGAGGCCGTGTCAAGATACTTTCCTTCGTCTTCGTGGTGATCAATTATCGCTGTCACCTTCGCACCCGGGAGAGCGTAAGTGGGATGGAGACTGTTGTGGTCTACCAAGGCAAAGTTTGTACACAGATTTGGTTTGGGCAAATCTTCTGGACAGAGTAGTTCTTGGAAATCCTCCTTGACGCCTACTGATTGCAGCGCGTACAGGTTCTCTGCCCTGAGAACAAAGTCCTCGCGGGGAGTGGTGATAAGCGCGATCGCCTTTGTATCGGTGATTGGTCTATGGGACAGAAGCCACGCAAAACCGATCGAGCTCGCGAGACTATCTAGATCTGAACAAAAAACAGATTATCGACTCTGAAGTAAGGCGACTTGGGATGGCGTACCTCCGGCTTCATTGCCCATTACCATTGTCCAACCATCCCCATTTTCCCTAATGAAGCGTGTCTTCTGTTCCAATAGATAAGCTGAGAGACTAGATGTAGTCATTCTTCGGACTCTCCAGCCAAAGGGTGATGAGAGAGGGACAAATCTAGGACGTTTGACCAGGTCCCAATGGGTATATCGATACCAAGAGACAGTATAGGATGACTTTGCCCTGGAGGGCGGTGGAAAATGATGAGTCGAGTGGCCGCAGTCAACGTTCTTGCTGATTCTCGTCGTCACAGCCCTGCGAGGTACTTTGAGTTGGCTGGCCCCACTTGGAATCGGTTCCACTTTAACCAAGGAGGAAACAATTTCCAGTCTACATCGGCTGGTCCTCGCTAGCAACAAGTTTTCATCAACTGGGAACCTGAACGACCGGTAGAAGATGAACAAGTTCAAGTGGCTTATTCTGGTGCCGTACATAAACAAGCAAGTCGGCAAGCCTGCCTTCAAGTCGTTTCAAGTTTCAACGAACACCACAATGTTACATTTCCTCTACATGAGTCGACGTCGTGTTGGTTTATTCTAGTCAGGCAGTCTTTGGCTTGTATGTCATCGTTTCTTCTGCAAACTCAGCTTTGCCGAAGACTTCCTTCACTTTCGGGTGGGCAGTCACCTTCTCATAGTGAGCAAAGACGTTCGGGTACTGCGCCCTCTCCTTCGCGCCACAGGTGATCTTTCCCGCCTGCTGGCTCACTCCCGCGACCGCAATGTCAGCGAGCGTCATCGCGTCTGATATCAAGTAGCCAGAGGTGCTCGCAGCAAGATGCTCGTCGAGGAACTTGAGCGTGCGAGCCTGCCTCCCGAGGACGATGTCGTGCATCTGCGATCATCGAGTTTTGGTTTGCCTCACTGAACGCGAGTCGGGACGACGGCACGCACCTCTTTACTGTACGGACCGATGCGCCCGGAGACGAGCGCCATGATCTCATAGCTGAACGCGGCGATCTCTGTCTCCCCAAAGTGAACCCACTGGTCAACGAGAGCAGCTTCATTGGCATCCTTTCCGAGCAATCCGGACTCGGGCGCAAGGGAGGACACTGGTTTACGTCGTTGATTAACCGGAGCACAAGTTACGAGCCATTTGTGTCACTTGCCATAGCGTGCGATAGCAGCGCCTTCGAACAACTTGAACCCTTTGTCGTCTTCGAAACCTGGGACCTTTCCTAGAGGGAATTTGCCGAGGTATTCAGGTGATTTGTTGGTCACACTGAATTCCACGGGTGGGGTATCAATCTCAAGGCCTGCTACAGCCGCGGCGGCGAGAATCTATGCGAGGTTGAGTGATTCATAGTCAAGTCAGCCCCCCAGTTTCTTCATGGAGGTGGCTGCGACGTACGACTTTGGTTTGACGCTGGATTGCGATTCCCCAGAGAGTGCCGACGGGTGCCATGTTGTATGCGGTATGGTCTCAGGTAACCAGTCTTCTCGATCTTCTTGGTTGTGTTCTGATGACAAAAACTAGCGCTTTATAGTCGTATTGGAATATCGTACCACATGGAACTTCATGCGACCCACCACGGCGCAGCGGATTGATGGTGCTGCGTAAGTGCTCGGCGGTGGCGGCATCACAGTGGCTGCGGATGGTGGTAACGTCACAAAACTAACTAAATGATCAATCATGACCACTGGCATAATATCGCCGGGGCAGTGTCATGGTGTGACGGGAAACTTTCAAGTCAGCGGACCTATTCTTGTACTTCCTGGTGCGTTGTACAATGTACAAGTTGGGGCCCAGATCTAGGCCACGCCACGTGGGTACTTCCTTTAAGCATATGTATGTCCCGGCCAAATTCATTCATCTCAGCAGGAAACATACTTTTGAGCTTTCTCCGGGCGTGGTCGCGAAGCCCGTTTTTCGCTCGTAGGTTCGGTCAGTAGTTGTTATCCAAAGCTTCAGCCATTAGGAAGATTTGAGGATAGTACCTGTTAGTCGGAACAGGAAAGTTGCGCTTCCTTGGCAAATGATCAATCATCCCCGCTGACGCACAGATTGTGGACCCTTTGGCTGAGAACAGTCGTCATTTGAGCTTCTGGATTGGTGAGACTCGCCCGTGTGGGAAGAGAATGAAAACGGGTGTGCCGGCTTTGTTGCCCAGGCCGTAGACAGCAACCAATGGCAACACTGACGCCGGCCCATTCCGAGTCATATCTCCAGTTTTCAGGCCGAGTTGAAATTGGGATATCTTTTGGAATGTAGAGTCCGTCTGGGCGGGTCTGTCCCGAATACATGGCGCAGCATGGAGGGTAGCAAACGGTGTGACTTGCGCCCTCAAAGGACCGCTCGCCTCGGGGGTGTCCCCGCCGGTGGAAAAGTACTTCGTTGAGCGCTGCAGCTCTGAGTGTGCTCGAACCGGGTCATATTCCTTTTTCGGGTACATGCTGTCAGTGTTTTTTTCCACTGCATCGCTTCGAGCAAGTCACTTCTCCTGAGTCTCTATCGGACTGTCAGGCATTCTGCGTGCACGCTCGGTCAGGTCAGATCACTTCCCTATTTTTCGGAGCACAAACTTGAAGGATACATTCCGACGTCCGTAGCCTGGAGGTATGCGTGGCCAGTGCTCCATCATCAATGACGTGTCCACTCAGTTTGCATCATGCCGAGAAGCCCTCGTGGGTCATCGCCGCGGCCTCAAAAATGGGATAGGCGCCGTCCAAGCACACTCGACCATAAGTATGACCGGCCCATCAGCGGCGTCTAATCTTGGAATTCACGGGTGGATCCTTTGGGCGACCAGGTTTTGCCTTCGTGACTCCGCGGGCTTTGTACAACTTTCTTTCCGTCGTACAGGGCACGGAGTGCGTGAGCGAGAATTCGCACTGGTGAGGTGGGGCGAGGTTTCACTTACGCCACGTCTTCTGCCTCGAAATTTGACCAAGTGAGAAACTTGGGCCGCTTAGCAGCCTCGTTTCCCAGTCATGAAGCCCTACCATCCCATACCAGAATCGCCAAGATGCCTATTGTACGCTATGGGAGACGGTGCGCAGACAACGGAAGGCGCAGATCAATGCTCGGAGCCAGAACGGCACCATGGTTCGTTTTCAATCAAATATGGATCATTTTACTCACGACAGATGGGGCCATAGGCCCGGCTCAGCAGCTGATGGGATTCAGAACACACACCACAGAAACGTACATCGACTCACAGCTTTGTGTTGGTGTGGCGGGTCACCGTGAGTCAGTACTAAGCAGTATCGCCCCCTACTTACCGGCTGCGTTCCAATCGCATCTCAGTTCGACTTCTTGTGCCTACATGTGTCATCAGGATCACGTAAATTACTTTGACTTTGGCTGGTCATGGTTCCGACGCATGGATGACATAAAAGCGACCCATCTTTCTGCAGCTCAGATACCATCTCCTGATTTCCTTCACTCCACAGAAACACAATGTCAGCTCCGCCGTCTCTCTCTGAGTCTGGACCCAAGTTCCGTGTAGCCATCTGGTAAGGCTGAGCTATGTTTATATTTGAGCCTGTCACTCAAACACCCTGCAGCGGCGCTGGTATCGGCGGTCTTGTTCTCGCAATCACAATCGGAAAATATGACCCTTCTATACCCATTGATCTATACGAAGCACACGACTCTATCGACACTGACGGTGTAGGAATTTCTATTTGGCAGAAGACGCACGAAGTCCTGATGGAACTTGGGCTGTTTGACGATTTCAAACAAATCTTTACGTTCGATCCTGAACGCAGCCGGGGTGAGCAACATTCTCGATTGCGACAGTCTCAGTCTAATCGCCGCCGCATCAGGCCCAAAAGTAAGGCGATCGGACATCCGCGAGGGCGGATATCTCTGGTTCCAAATAGAAAATCGCCGTAAGTCCACCTGTTTTTTCATTAGGACCTCTTTTCACGAAAGAGCCAAGATGGACCCTCCCCCATGCATCGTCAGCACATGGTAGCTGTCCTGGAAAAGCACCTCCCGGCATCGTGCACAGTACATTCCAAGAAGCGGCTCGTTAATTATGTGGAACCCGAACAAGATGCACACTCGACGCTACCTATTAGACTCGAGTTCGCAGATGGAACCACGGCAACGGCTGGTGTACTCATTGGAGCTGATGGAATTCGCTCGGCGGTTCGGAAGACGATGTTTGAAGTAGCGTCCAAAGACAATGATGATGAAAAGACAGATCTTAAGCAATACATCGATGCAACTTTCACAGGGATGTCCGTATATCGTGCCCTCATCCCTGCGGAGACGTTGAGAAAGGAACACCCAGAAAATATCGCGTTGAAAGAGATGACAGCAGTGAGTGTTCACTCTCATGGTGCATAATTTTACACTCACTCTGCTGCTATTCAGTATACAGGAAAGGGCAAGGTAGACGTGCTTGGTTTTCCCTTGATCCTCAGATTCACTTACCCACGATTTCTAGTACGTTGTCACGTATCCGATTGCCAAAGGCACTATCGTCAACTTTGCGGCGATCGTAGGTGATCCGAGTTTGGCGGGCACGCACTATGAAGGACACTGGGTATCCGATGCGACTCGTGAGGAGCTAGTTGGATACTTTGAAAACTTCGAACCTCATGTGAGGTCGCTGGTAAAGGTGAGCCCTCTCCCCACGAAACAGACAGGACTGGTCCAAGCCGCAAACGTTACAGGTCTGCGACAAGCCTTCCAAGTGGGCCCTTCACACCGTGAAGCCACTCCCATTTTGTACGCGAAACAGGGTCGCACTTATCGGAGATGCGGTGCGTCTTTCTCAGGCCGAGCGCTGTAGGTATGTTCCGTTGATACAAGATCGAATCCCTTAGGCACACGCTATGACCCCTCACTTTGGTGCAGGTGCGGTCCAAGCGATTGACGTGCGTCCCGTTTACCAACCCTTGTTCATTGTCGCTCAAAGACGTCTAGGATGCATTTATACTTGGCCGGCTGATCGCGCATCCGCTGACGCCGCTCTCTCGTGTCCAAGATGCCATCCGCATTTATGAAGAGATTCGGCTCCCGTTCGCTCGTTCTCTTGCCAGCCTTTCAGTGTCGACTGGATGGTTGTATTCATTCTCGGCACCCGGTTACTATGATGGGACGAGAGATGGAGATGATCTGGATGACCATGGCATTGGTTCGTACGAGAGGGAGGGAATGGAGGCCATCAAGCGGGAGGTTACCAAACGATGGTATGGTTTGGATGGATCGAAAAATGCTCTGCAAGCATGGGAGGACGCAGAACCGAAATTGCAGGCGTTGGTTGGTTAGATAGCCAACTAGGACAAGTTTGCACTCGTGGATCCTGCCCGGAAGTGACTTGTTCTGGTGCCGTATGTACATAAACAGACTCGGCACGCAGGCCACAATCGCCTTCAAGTCGTTTCAACACAAGGCATTTCAATACATCCATGATCTACATGAGTCGACACCGTGTTGGTTTACTCTAGTCAGGCAGTCTTTGGCTTGTATGTCATCGTTTCTTCTGCAAACTCAGCTTTGCCGAAGACTTCCTTCACTTTCGGGTGGGCAGTCACCTTCTCATAGTGAGCAAAGACGCTCGGGTACTGCGCCCTCTCCTTCGCGCCACAGGTGATCTTTCCCGCCTGCTGGCTCACTCCCGCGACCGCAATGTCAGCGAGCGTCGTCGCGTCGAATATCAAGTAGTAGGGTCTGCTCACGCAGGCCGTGCCTTTGTCACGTGTTCTTACAGTACTACGCTTTACGACGGCCAACTTGATTCAAGTTAGTAATCAGTCAACATCGAGTTGTCGACGAAATATCACCTCCATTTTGCTATTCCTCGTCGGTTGTGACTTCAGGTTTCAGGAATTACATCGCGCAGACGGCTCATCAAGAATAAGACTTGCGAATGTGTCATATGAGCGGAATCCACGTCTAGATTCATTGAAAGGTTATGCATTACTGATCCGTGAATGCTTCATGTCATTGCCAATGAATCCCGTGTACGGATTCGCCTCAGTCTTATCTATGGGTGACTCCACCTCCGTGGCGCCTCAACGTTAAGAATCAAATTCCGCATTGAAATACGGCTACATTATCCCTGAATATACACCACCCCAGAGCCGCAGTTAAATTTGACACCAAAAGACCCCCATCATCCCAGTGTTTCGGGCAATGAGACAGATTCCACACAAATCCCCCATCAGAAACCATTCACAGCGCGCCGTTTTCCCCACTCTTCCATCGGTATATCTTCGTCCTGCTCCAACCCCTCCTCGCTTAACCCCACATCCACAAACAGGATCGTAGATCCACGAGTACCGCTCTCAGAGGCCGACGTGAAACCAAATCCGGTGTCCATGTGACACGGTTCACATCGACCTCGAAGATCGCGCGCATACAACGCGCGCATACTCAGGACGAAACGCGGGGTGAGCGTCAATACAGGCACGAAGTTCAAGATCCCCATCGGTATTATCCGCCATCCGGTGATGACGATCTTGGCCACGTAAGCCAGGAGGTTGACGAGTCCGAAAAGAAGGATACTACATCAAAGGGAGATGAGCGTGAATGATGTTTGCAATTACCCGTTGTGATGGGGAGCATGAGACTCGGATATGGACGTACGCGAAGAAGTAGAGCATGCCTTCCTTGGCGAAAAGGTTTAAATAACGGCTGAATTGCCACTGCTTCGTCATGTTGTACATTTGAAACGCGTGCCGGATGAATTTGGTAGTCACGAGGAGACACATGACTGCAGCAAGCGTGAACTGCAAAGTGTCTCTCACCTCAGCCCAAATGGGCGAATAGGAATCAAATTCGACCAAACAATATGAAAAGTGGAGTACTTGAGTAGTAACCACTGCACGAGTGACGGTGAATACATCTGTCAGAGCTGCATGCATGACATGAATCCAGGGACTCTACATACCTGGGAGCTTGGTGCTGACGATAATACATGTGATGATGAATGAGATAATCTCCAGCGCGTAGAGCGTGATAAGAACACCAAGTATGGTCCTCGACAGACCATACATTGCACAGACACGGAGGATCATCACCACTGCGTTACCACGGTCATTGAATCGTCTTGCTTATGCAAAGCGAATAACTCAAAGACGCACAATCTGCGGCACCAATGAAAACAAGCATCGCCCATTCACCTAAAACACCGAGTATCACACCTTGGAAGCGTCCTTGAACAGATTGAACACGAGCAGCATGGAGTGAACGTGCTCACAACTGTTCAGAGGGTATCAATCATTTGCAACTGTGCGCGACAAGTGAAAGGTGAACACATACGTCTGGGGGTATTTAAGCACGCGCACATTTCATCAATAGTGAAGCCAAGAAATCACCTTTTCAGGACCGGGTAGGAAGGAACTCCCTACTGATATTCAGCTGGGTCAGTCGAACGAAAACGTTTAGAGTCTCAAACATACTGAGGGAATAGATTCTGATCAACCAATCTGTCTAGTTAGCCGTCCATGTGTTTTGATAGCTGTTGACATACATGACGTTGCAAAGACCGAAATAACGAACCTGTAACAAGAGATAGTTTGTCGTAGTTCGTGCAAACTCCCTGGAATACTTACGAGAACGAACAAGATGGAAACCCAACCCCGAGGTTTGTTCTACAGTCAGGTCAAAAATACACAACCAGCCCGAAAAAGAGTCCTCTAACCCAAACATATTCGATCTAAAATATAGAGTCGCCAGTCAGCGTGATCCCCAAATACAAGACCAATGATCATGTGTGATACCTCGTATGATATGGTAAGGACTGACAGCGCCGGAATGAGTCTCACATGAAGAATCACATAGAGGACATGCGTTACTCACTGTAATCATATCCAATGGCAGTGAGGACTACAACTGGCAAAGAGGTGAGATCAGTAGACACTGATGAGCCAGTGAGCGCGTACCCGTCGCGTAGTTATTGTTCACGATACTTGACACGGCTGACTGTAATTGAGAAGACATGCCTTGGAAGTATGAATATGCACTGAAAAAACAGCGAGGGTGAAAATCCAAAGGGCTTTTGAAATGGCCATGTTATAGCCGATCTGGATTTATAGTAAGACGTGGCAGTCAGCAACCCGCCCTTCAGCTTTCTGCGCTCCCCTGAAACCATGCCGGGATGTTCCACACTTGGTGACGTGGTGCAGTCTCGGATGAGACTGATTAGTCCTACTATTCAGGCCAGCACACGAGAAGCTTCGTGTTAATCGCACGGTTCGCACCGTCAAGACCAACGCAAAAACAGATACCTGAGGAAAAGGTAGCTTCGAGTATTACCCCATCGTGCTACGTGCAATTTGGTTTTCAAGGTGTGAACATGCGTCGCAGCGGGTGGGTACCATTTCATTGCGGCCCGTGCTGCCTAATGCAGACCGATGTCATGACAAGGCCGCTTCAACCGGCGAGTGTCAGCCAGTAACCTCAGGGCCCAGGCTTGCGCAAATTCACGATACTTACACATTTTGACTGTCCGTGGATCCGTTTGTATGTGATTGCTTGTCTAGAAATATAAACTTGAAGATCATTTCGTATACTTAAGTCGAAACAAAAAGCTCGCGCTTCAAGCTTCAAGGATGATTTTGGCCGCAAACAGGTAACCGAACCGGGGTGTCGACAGACATTCGTCCGACGTTCGCGCCCAGAAAACCACGCCAGCTGTGTGGTAAACGTGTCGAACGCTGACATCGGCAACGCCGCTGACCATCATGTCAGAGCCGACCAAATCAATCGACATGCCTTGGCCGGGGACCAGCTGGACATCGCTCCGCACTGAACCGACCAGCATTACGAGTCTGGAAGAATGTTGCCGAGGTTATTTCCCCCTCATTCAGTCAAATTGCAAGATAGCTATTATCTAAGGAGGGGGAAAGCGAGACTGCGATTAAAGCTGGAGCCGGAGGATGTGTCGAAAGCCCTGGCTTTATTGTCGTGACTCGTGACTCGTCAGATGCAGCAAAAAAAATTGTCGGGTCGCGCAAGCGGTGACCGAGAACCAAGAGCTAAGTCTTAGAACTTAGAGGGTGCTGATTGTAATGAGCTTGTCACCGTTGCGACTGTCAAAGACGCGGATGACACCGTAGTAGTAGACAGTGTTTGGGGGAGAATTCTGTGACAAGTTCGCCATGTCTGAGCAGCCTGCCTCAGGCCAAGCGCTTAAGCGAGTCTTTCCCAACGCCACCGAGTCAGACGCTCGCTTTTCTGTCTTCAGTCCCGGTGGTAAAGATCTTAAACGTCCGTGTTCGTGGCACGAGCCCTCGACTACCTTCAAGTTCAAACGTTTCAATGTCTGCGTCGCTGCGTCCGCTTCAAGGTTCCCCTTGCATAGTCCCGCACTGGCACGCGATCCCCCGACACGGATCCAATGACTCGGAATAACATTCATGTCCCTTTGCTTTCCTGCCCTCAAGTCCGAATCATTGTCGAATCGAATTCCCGCCCTTGGCAAAAATGCCCTCCGCCAGGGCGAACACGACTGCCCACACCCCTGGATGAGTCAGTGGGACCTCAGTGTTGTAGTATCCTCACAGGTTTCGAAGTCTGGTGGAAGTTTCATAGTCCCTCACAAGCATGTACTTCTCGTGTCTTTGGCGCCTATATCCTGTACTGCTCGTTGCGAGTCCCGGAAGACCAATCTGAACTACATAGTTAACACCGTCCCAGAGATCTGCGCAGTTGAACCTGAGATCCAAAGATTCCATCCCAGGGCATTATGCATTGGGGCGGTCCGGACTTCACACTGAGTCCCCATCAGAAACCACTCCCAGTGCGCCATTTTCCCTCGTCCTGCTCCAAACCCTCCTCGCTCAACCCCACATCCGCGAATACGATCACAGTTCCACAACAACGCTCCCGGAGACCGATTTGAAACCAAACTCGGTGTCTATGTGGCACGGTTCACATCGACCTCGAAGATTACGGACATACAACGCCCGCGGACTTAGGATGAAACATGGGGTGAGCATGAGCATAGGCACGTAGTCCAATATCACCAATGGTATAATCCGCCATCCTGTGGTAGGGATGTTGGCCCCATGAACCAGTACGTTGAGGAGTCCGAAAAGGAGGATGCTACATCGTAGGAAGATGAGCGTGAGTGATGTTCTCAGTTACCCGTTGGAATGGAACTTGAAAGGATGAGATGTGGACGAACGCGAGGAAGTAGAGCATGCCTTCCCTGGCAAAAAGGTCCAGATAATGACCGAATTGCCACTGTTTCGTTATTTTGTCCATTTGAAATGTGTGCAGGATGAATTTGGCAATCACAAGGAGACACATGACTGCAGCGATGGCAAGCTGCAAACTGTCTCTCACCTCAACCCAAATGGGTGTACCAGGTCCAAAATCAAACGTGCAAAAGGAAAAGTCGAGCACTTGAGTGGTAACCACTGTATGATCGTGCGCGAGTGAGGGTGGATACATCTATTAGAGCTGCATGCATGGCATGAAACTAGGGCCTGTACATACCAAGTTCCGACTTGGTGCTGATGATGATGAATGGGACAATCTCCAGCGCGTAGAGCGTGAGGAGAATGCCAAGAATGGTCCTCGACCGACCATATATCGCCCAGACACGGAGGATCATCACCACTGCAGTCGCCATGGTCATTGAACCACCTCGCATAAGCGAACAATGCAAAGACATACAATCTGCGGAAGCAATGAAAGTAAACATCATCCATTCGCCTATCATAATGAGTATGACACCTTGAAAGCGTCCTTGAACAAAGTGAACCCGAGTAACATGGAATGAACGTGCTTGCAACTAATCAGAGGGTATCAATTGATCGCAACTGTCAGTAACAAGTGAAGGGTGAACACATACGTCTGCATAGTAAGCATGCGCATATTTCATCAACAATGAGGCTAAGAAATCACCCTTTCAGGGCCAGGTAGGAAGGAACTTCCAACTGATATTCAGCTGGGTCAGTTGACCGAACCATACCTTGAGAGTCTCGAACATACTGAGGTTAGAAATTCTGATAAACCGATCTGTCAAGTTAGCCTCCCATGTGTGACGGAATAGATGTTCGCATACATGACACCGCAATGACCGAAATAACGAACCTGCAACGAGAGTTAGTTTGGAAGATGTTGTGAAAACTCCGTGGAGTACCCACGAAAACGAACAAGATGGACACCCAAGTTCGAGGTTTGTTCTGAAATCAGGTCAGAAGTTCACGATCAGCCCGAAAAAGAGTATGCTAACCCAAATGTATTCAATCTACAAATATAGAGCCGCTGGTCAGAGTGCCACATACAAGACCAGTGATTATGTGGGGTACCTCGTCTGATATGGTAAGGACTGACAACGCCAAAGTGTGTTTAACATGAACAAGCACATATCAGGCATGTGATACTCACTGTAATCATATCCGATAGTAGTGAAGAGGACAACTGGAAAAGAGGTGAGATCGTACCAGCCTGAGTGACGTAGTTGTTCTCCAGGATACTACTTGACACGGTTGACTGCAATTGGGACGGCATGACCGTGAAGCATGAGTAGTATGCACTGAAACGACAGCAAGAGTATCTCACAGGTACTCAAAGAATTTTTGAAAAGGTCCCATAGCCGATCGGGATCTACCATAAGACGGGCTCTGCCAGACATCGTGGGGAAGATGAATCCGCACTTAGTGCTAATACCGTGACTATTCAGGCCGACATGCGAGACCCTTCGTGTTAATACGAATCATCGAGACCAACGCGATGTCAAGGCATACCCATGATGTTTCAATACATGTGACGGGTGGTTGAGACGGGGCTAGCGTAGAATTAAAACAAGCATTAGGTCACCGATTGGTGACGTCGCCTCAGGCTGTTGAAACGACCTTGTCATGACATCGGCTTGCATTATTCATTGGCAGTGCGCAATTAGTACCGCTTTGACGCATGTTCACAGAACGACATCACAAGTAGCACAAGCGATCCCGGATAATACTCGAAGCTAAAAGGCCCGAGCTTCAAGGATGAGTTTGGCCACAAAAAGGTAACCGAACAAGGGTGTCCAGTCATGATTGTGGTACTTCAAGTTACGTTCAAAGTTGGAAGCTAAAGTTGGCAACTGTCTCCGTGCGAGTCGCGTGCCACTGACTTGTTGGCACTCATCCTATTCAATGAGCCAGCCATACGGTAAAATGTTGGGAAGAGTTTCGCGAACTGGCACTCGTCCTACTCTAATAGTAATACCATCATCACTGGAGTGGCAGTCTCTCGCTAATATAATAAACATCGATATGACAGGCGCATCTTGTGCGTCCACGAATGCTTATCCGTATGAACAGATCTACTCTTCGCCTCATGCTATTAGCTATCTACATGTGACACCCCCTGGCTTCTCGAAACCAGATGAGGTAAAATCGCCATTAAAATACCGATTTATAGGCTAACCTGAACAGGATACACCGTCCCGGAGAGCCACAATGTTGAACCTAAGACACACAGTGTCTCATCCCAGGACTTTATGCAATGGGACATACGTCACATATAGCCCTCACTGGCATCAGAAACCACTCCCAGCACGCCGTTTTCCCCTCTCTTCCATATGTATCTCTTCATCCTGCGCAAACCCATCCTCCTCCCTCAGCCCGGCAAACATGATCGAAGTTCCACTCGAAGTTCCACGACCACCACTCCCAGGCACCGATCTGGAACCAGGCACGGTGGTCGCATAGTGCGGTTCACATCGAAGCTCGCGCGCATGCAACGCCCGCACACTCACGATGAAACGCGGGACAAGAGTGAACACAGGGACGTAGTTGAAGAACCCTATTGGTATCAACTGCCAGCCTGTCAGGGGGATCTTTCCCGCGAAAATCAGAATATTGAAAATCCCGAAAAGGAGGACGCTACGTTGCAGGAAGATGAGCGTAAGTGGTGTTTGCGATTATTTGTTGGAAAGGAAAGGATGAGGCGTGAACGTACGCGAGAAAGTAGAGCATGCCTTCCCTAGCGAAGAGGTTCAGATAACGGCTGATTCGCCACTCCTTGGTCATTTTGTACATTTGATACGAATTCCTGATGAATTTGGCAATCACGAGGAGCCACATCACTGCAGCGAGCACAAACTGCAAACTATTTCTCACATCAGCCCAAATGGGTGAAGCTTCAAATTCGACCAAACAAAATGAAAAGTTGAGCACTTGGTCAGCAACCGCTACATGATGGTGCGCGAATGAGGGCGGATACATCCGTTAGAGCTGGATGCATGACATGAATATAGGGCTCTACATACCTGTGGATTTGATGCTGACGACAATACTGTTGATGGTGAATGAAACCATCTCCAGCACGTAGAGCGGGAGGAGAACGCCAAGGACGATCTTTGACCCACTATACATTGCCCAGACACGGAGGATCATCACCACTGCAGTCATCCTGGTCATTGAATCGCTTCGCTTGAAGCGAACAGCACAAATACGCACAATCTGCGGCACCCATGAAAACAAGCATCGCCCATTCACCTAAAATACCGAGTATTTCGCCTTGGAAACGTCCTTGAACAGACTGAACACGAGTAGCATTGGATAAACGTGCTCACAACTGTTTAGAAGGATCAATCGATGGTAGCTGTCGGTGACAAGTAAAGGGTGAACACATACGCCTATGGGTATTAAGTACGCGCGCATTTCATCACAAGTGTACGAATTACCATTGCAGGCCCAGGTAGAAAGGAACTCCCCACTAATATACAACTGGGTCAGTTGACTGAACCGTATGTTCAGAGTCTCGAACATACCGATGGTATAAATCCTGATAGACCGAGCTGTCGAGTTAGCTTCCCAAAGTTCCCATGTATGTTCAAAAGGCGTTGACATACATGACGCCGCAAAGACCGACATAACGAACCTGTATCGAGAGTCAGGCCGGCATGATGCCGTGAAAATCCCCTGGAGTACCCACGAGAACGAACAAAATGGACACCCAACCCCAAGAGCCGTTCTGCAGTCAGGTCAGAAATACACGACCAGCCCGAAAAAAAGTCCGCTAACCCAAATATATTCGATCTGCAAATAGCGAGTCGGCAGTCAGTGTGATCCCCACCAGTTATTATGTGCGATACCTCGTCTGATAAGGCAAGGACTGACAATGCCAAAGTGAGTCTAACATGAAGAAGCTGAAGAAGCACATGGCGGACATGTATTACTCACTGTAATCATATCCGATAGCAGTGAGGATTACAACTGGCAAAGAGGTGAGGTCAGAAGACAACAGGTAAGCATCAATGCGCGCACGTGTAACGTAGTTATTCTCCACGATACTTGACACGACTGACTGCAGTTCGGACGACATGACCTTGATGAATGAGTATCCTGCACTCCTCAGGCTCAGAACGGAGACGCACAAGAAACAATAGAGAGAGAAAAAATATCTCACAGATTCTCTCATGGCTTTTGAGAAGGGCATACTATCGCCGATTTGCAATTGCAATAATGGGACGTGGCAGTGGCAGAGTCGTACATGTACCTTCTTCGGTTTCCAATGAGATCATACCGCACCATTACCTACACACTTATAACGTATGTAGGCACTATTCGGTCCGACACATCAGCCGTTTCGTTTATAACACATCGTCAAGACCAACTCAACAAAACGACTTGCCCAAGAAAAGAATATCTCCCCGTTAGGCCACGTGCAATGCAGCTTTGTGAACATCCGTCGCTGTGGTCCCCGACATTGATTGCGGCACCATTGCATAATGATTAATGCAAGGTGATGTTACGATAAGGTCGAAACATCGAGTTGTCCGTTCAATCGCAAGCATCAATTGGAACCCTATGTCCATTCCCGCGTTTTAACCGCCAGTCGTAATTTCGGATCTCGACGTTTGCCACGCAGCTGACATGGAAACGTGTTGGTTTTCTAGACGGCTAGGTCTGTCGACGACTTGGATCGGTTGCTTCCTTGCGATCACTGAAGCTTGAAGCTCGAGCTTTCTGTTTCGACTTGTACGTGGATCTCACCTCTGCAACGCCGTTGCCTATCAATGAATCAAATCTTGTCAAATCCGACCAATTCAATCGACATACATACCCCTAGTCTGGACTTGGACTCGCTGGAGCCACTGAACCCTCTTTCCGATTCGCATGACCGCCTTCAAGTGCCATACCCCAGAAATCAACCCGTTTGCGAACATAGGCCTACGTTGGCCGCATGAGAAGTTCTTGCATGCAACGTTGTCGCCTGCCTTTAACATCTTCAGTGCCACAGGAAATCGCAGAGCATGGTAGACGTCAAGCTCTGTACGGGGTATCGTCAGGCACCATATCCAACGTCGGTGGTATATTTCCGGTGACGTTCTCAGCGATTGGCAAGTACTGCCATCTCTTGGGCGGTGACGACTCCGATCATGACGGCGGCACGCCCCAACGGCAGAATGTGGACATGTCCGAGTCCGGGTCCGGCGGGTGCGTCATGGCCACTACAAAGTTACAGGGGGTTCGAATTGTTGTTGCGTAGTTCTGTGCCGAGTACCGTCGGGTACCATCTTCCTATTTCATGGTGACGGTGGCACGCCAAAACCATTGACACGTCCGTGATGCGGCTTCTGCATTAAACATTAGCCATTTCACATACAAGGAGGTGCAACGGTCACCGTATCAGTTAATCATCCCCTATGCGCCTAACTTGGTGTGTCAACGTTTCATGTTTCATATGTACACATCTGATCTGATTATCAGGGGCACGTCCGTCCTCTTCCGTTATTACTTAACCAAAACTGTCGTGCCCTCCTGGAGTGCGTGCCATCCATACTCGTTCTTCGTCAACCTCGTAACGCCATCCCTCAGGCATACAAACCATACAATGGTACAGGGACGTCGACGTACCTTATTCCCCGGGCCAGTCATCTTCTCCGTGGCGGCACGACACAGATCATACATTGCCACGCGTATTGGAAAGCCCTCGTCGACTCGGATCCCGCCCAACCAGATACACTTGGAACGACTGTCGACGTTGATCGTTGGCAACGATCCTTTACTACGAGGAATTCGACGCCAACACTACCATCATGATGGACAAGTATCTTGAGCATTCAACCATGGCGGTGCATTCAACGGCCAGTATGTCGTGCTCACCTTCGATTACGTGACAGAGTCGCCGGCCGGGCTACCGTGACCGGTGCGTAACGTTCATGATCAACTACACGCTGAATCAGCAAACTCACCAGTGCCAAAATCAACCCGTCCATCTCGTCGACGCACCCGAAGTTCCAGTCATCGAAATAAATCAATTCTAAAGAATTCCAGAGACACCTAAAGCTACATTTACATACGAACGTTAGAAATTAGCAAACAAAAAAAAAGAATAACAGAAAAAAAACACAATCTCGAGTCATACGTTTCATGTATAGAGGTATCCCACCCAGTCTGAATACGAGACAAAAGAGAAAAAACGTACACGTAAAAATCCTATAGCTAGGTGAGTGAATGTGATAAAGACGAGTGCGAGTAGTAAACGGCATGATACAATACACGCGGAATATCCGATAACAACAGCCAGACGCGCGCACTTCTGACCGCGGCGCACAAACCCAGGGATGAGCATAGATTAGGCGTGGAGACTTGAAGCAAAAAGGAACGAAAGAGGCATGCGAGACAGGGGAAAAAATGGCATTAAGAGCGTGCATATCGTGATTTATGACGTGAAGGGATCATAAGGGCGCCAAAAGCTGCCTTCTTCCGTTTGTGGGGTCCAGGCTTGGGCGATCGATTGCACGTGTTGCTCCGTAAACGGCGACTGCGGTACAGGCGCGTGTCGTTCTGAAGCATACATGCCCTGATGTGGCTTGTCGTGCGGGAACTGGAAGAGGCCGCCGTTCTGAGACACGGCTTGGTCCCGCATCTGGAACGACATGTCATCTCCGTTGTGTGGCACCCCGACATGCGTCATTGAATGCGTCTGAGTTTGGGTGTCGTAGGGATAGTAGCTCTGCGTGGAAGCTGACATGTCAAAGGAGGACGCTTGTTGCTCGTGCGAGGGCGTGGTGGCGAACTGTGTACTCCCGTTCGGATACGGTGAATTGATGTTCGAGTAGCTTCCGCTCGATGGCGCGTACGATGCAGGGCTCGAACTCGTGTATGGACCGCTGTGTGGTCGTTCAAAGGCGGCGACGCTTGGAGAGACCTTGGCAATCGGCTGAGAACTCGATACCTCTTGGCTTATCTCGGTCTGGCAATACCGTCGTGACTGAGATATATCCAAGTTCATCTGTCCCTGCTGCGCCGCCTCCTCCCCTGTGGCAAATGGGACCAAGAAATCGACGGAACTGCCATCCAGCTTCGGAGGGACAGAAGCACGGTGAACGTTCACAGTCTGGGAAGCTGGCGGGAAAGAACTCTGCGGATACGATGGATGTTCTAGAGCCGGACTGGGGGCTATCGACGGCACTTGGCGGGAAGGCGGAGAAGGGTCACTGTCTGCAGTGGACGATGCGGGGGCAGCGGGGGGTGCACAAAGCTTAGTGAACGGTGATGAGTCCTTTCGAACACGAATGCCTGTCTGGGGGTAGGGCAGTTTCTTGGCGTGTTTGTCTTTAGACTTGGAGGGATGCGATCCGTGTTTCGACGGAACCGACGGTACAACTGAGGGTGGACGCTTGTGTTGCTCCTCCGCCGGGTTGGCATTTGGTGCTTGCTGATCGGGGGGGAAGCCAGATGGTGCCGTGGAAGGGCGTGTACCAGGGACAGACGGCGGCGCAGCGGAATCAGCCGTGGGCATCGACACGCTGGCCGACACGATAGGGGCGCTGACGAACGGGAAACGAAAGCCGTTCCGCAGTTGTTCCACGTCTGCTTCAATCTCGTCGCGTTTTCTCTTCATCCCCGCCGATGCAGTATCTGAGCTACCGGAGACCGCACTCTCAGCTTTACGCTGCAGCAATTCGACGATCATGATGGCCTCTTGCACGCCTCCTTCAACCCCCCCTCGCACAGGGCCACGCCCCGTGTTCATCATCGGATCCCGCAACACCTCGAGTGCGAAATTGAGGTCCTCGAAAGCGGTATGGACCCAGACACTGTTGGGGTCCTTGATCACGTTGTGCGCACACGCGACCGCTGCGTCAAAGAGCGCCCGACTGAACGAGTAAAAACTGAACAGCGCAGGCATAGGTCGTTGTCCCCGAAGATCAGGACGTTGCTTCCACATCGAACACAGCGCCCTCAGCGAACGAATAATCGTATGTGCCGCAGTGAAGGTGCCAACCGTAGCTTGATAGTGCGACGTCGAGTTTCCATGGCCATAGGATGGTCGCAAGAAGGGAATATAAACCTTCATGATCAACCTTTGAACCGTGACCGCCAACTCGCATCGTTGCGCCATGAGCACAGGAGACAGATTGGTTGAATCGCCAGGGTTAGCGGATGGGGAGATACCTCCATCTGGCTGAGAGGCCGGCACGGCCCTAGGGTCAGGGTCGATATCCATCCGGAATGTGGATGGTAGATCCGCAAACCACTGCTTGATTTCGGTCGCGCAGGAGGCCGCCTGCTCAAGCGTGAATTGCTCGTGTGCGGCCGGATCATTCTGTACCGAGTCCCTGAGGGAACGTCTTTTAATATCCTTGACCAATTGTGCGAGACTTGGTTATAAAGTGAGCATGGTGGCGAACAACACGAACAAGTAAACATACCGGCATTTGAGACCAAAGTACTTGAAATCCGAGGAATTCGGCTCTAACAGGGAGAGTGGGCTGCGCGGGAGTGGAATCGTTGTACATGCGGGCGTGAATACATCTTCGTCTACATCCATGGGAAGGCGTGTAGTGTGCTCAGCATCCGAGATAAGGGGTGATCGACCCATATAGTCCGAGACAAACCTGCGGCGTCCCCGCGAATAAGTCACGGAAATAATGCGCATGGCACGACTCACAAGTCATAATAGCAAATGTCCCACCAGAGTCGCCGTCTTGATTCGGCCTCGAAAAGATTGAATTTACCAGGATATTCGTCAGGGTCCATGTCTAGTCCCATTGTGCGGGCTATGTTGACCATTTTGCCAACCTATGGAGAGATGAAAACACGTTCGGATTGGCCATCATTCATCAACGATCGGATTCACTTGCCTCGGGCAGTAGAGTGTGTGCCACACGCGCTCTGCTGTCATGCAGTGCGTACAACACGTGAAGGATCATGGCCACGAGAAAATCGAGATCGTACGGGTTCGACTTTTCAGACAATGACAACGCTTGTTGGGAAAGTGCGAAGAGTACAGCGGGCGAGCTCATGGCATCCTTGGCAATGCCTTTGCATTTTTTGTTCGGGATGGGTAGATCTGGCTTCTTCCGCGTAGACGGGCGAGATGACGAATCGTCCAGAGTCACACCGTCTCCATGAGCGACGTCCAAACGCACTTCCTCCTCGGCAATCTCTCTATCGACCAACGTACCTAGTGCGAACGCCGCTGCCACAGCCGCGAAAAAGGAGAGCGTAGGCTTTGGTGTGGCCGGATTACGACCAGAATTAGACGCGGAAGAACCAAAAAATATTGCACGGGCAGTTTCCAACTTGCTAGCAGTCGAAAGTGCACTATTTGGGGGTGTCGACAGGTCAGCGAGCGAACTATCGTGTCCGTCGACTTCTGAAGACAACTTGAACATTGCCTCTGTACGATCCTTAAAGTGCTTGAAATTGAAACAAGGGTGCATCTTGAGCACGTCTTCCACATAGTCATACAGTTTTTGTCGTTTTCGTGGCGCAAAAGGGAGGTGTAAAAGTAACCGTGGATTTACAGAAGGGGCCTCGGTCGCTGTAGGTGACGAGGAAGCGTAGAAAGCAGTCAGTGGGGGGAGGAGAAGATGTATGGGTGGGTCAGAGGGACCGGGGGTGTCATGTGAGGGAAGTGTGGCGGTTGTCGGTTCGACTTTGACATGATTTGATGTGTACGCAGGACACGACGGATTGGAAGGAGGGGATTGAACGGGTAGAACATCCTTGCTGAGATCAAGTTCCTCGAGCCATATGGCAGTGATGTCGTCGAGCGATATTGCGAGCGACGAGCCTGATTGGCCGACTGCGAGGAGAGGACGATCGGAATGTGTCGACGGACCGGGCAGTTGGTTGTAAAAATTGTGTGAGCGTGCACCCGGTGCGGTAAACTGAGCGAGCTGAGACTCGACTTGGATAAGACGGTTGTTGAGGGAGTGCAGGTCGCTAATGGGAGTGAGGAAAGGCTGGCCAAAAAAAGAGGTGACAGGGGTACGGACACTTTTTCCGCAGCTGCGGGCGAGTAAACACATCTGGCGACCGTGTCGCGTTTTGTGCATGACCCGCAGGGAGTGCGACGGTCGCACTTGAGCTTGAGACGCTTGCACTGGGTGGGGTGAGAGGTTGGCGCGAATGCGCAAGGATTGTGCGTACCTCTGCACAGACGACGGTGACTCGCGAACGGATTTGGCTGTGGGAGATGAGGGGGACATCACAAGGAGAAAGAGGGGACGCACGGGCCAGCAGATGTTGCGGGACCAGGCTGGGAGTGGTGTTGCGATTGTGGGTCTGTGAGCGGGGACGGGTCCATGGCAAGATGGCAAAATGGATGCCCCGGGAGTTAGAAAAAGGGCGAAAAAAAAGAGACGGGGAGAGGAGGAGCACAAGGAAGTAAGCGAGAATGACGAGGGTCGCGATCTGACTGCTGAGTCGCACAATGCACACTGGACGGTGCGGAACATGCAACCGGGGTCTCACGGACCCCGGATACACCCGTTTTTATGTAACCTGCTGTCTCGAACACGCGAAACGGCTTCTGTGATCCATTTCAACGCGAGAAGCCTCCACAGCCATGGATCAACGTTTTGTACCCCCAACGGTCCCGCTTTCTTCGAGCTGAGAGTTGAGAACGATTGTTTCGACTTTACACGTGATCATCAGCCACCGATCAGCAACGGGGATTTCCTTCCTGCGTCGCGCCACTCCGGAAGATAAAATACGCGTCCGACCCTGACATGACAACTGACTACATCTAGACAACCCTCATTCACGTTGTATCAGTGCCAGCAATCCCAGTCCACCCAGCAGCGCATATTTCAGTTGCGGGAAATCATTCTGCAACAAGAAATCACCCATCAGATTTGGGCAAAAAAACACCACGGAGATGGAAAACGTCGTGCGCACCATGGCGATTGTTACGTATCCGATATACGGCAAGAAGCTATGAGGGAACAAAAATTAAATTAGCCAAAAACCATAACCACAACCACATACCCGCGGACTTTGCCAATGATGTGGCGCCGCTCCAAGTAATCGAGCCCTTGATAGAGCTCAATATCGTCAACGTGGTTGTTATCGCCCTTTGTGAGCATCAACTGATTGGGTCCTGGCGCATATTTCGCGAACCTATCAGGCGGTAAACACGCTGGCAATGAGATAATTGACTAGCACGCACGGGTCTTTCTTGGATTTGCGCGTCGAGTTGGACACGAGAATGTCGTGCGTTTCAAGCACGCGGTGCACGATTGGAATTTCCGCTTTCGGTACCTTGTACACCGTGATATCACCCGTCTGATAGCGTGCGTTGGGGGGGTTGGTCAGGAAGAGCAGGTCGCCGCGGTAAAAGGCAGGTTCCATGGAACCACTGGGCTGCCAGTCAAACAGACGTCACGCTGGACCAAGTGAAAACACGTACCTCAGAACGACAACGATGGGCGACTCGGTGTTGAAAAAGAGGCCCAGACCCTTCCATAGCATCAAACCGGATGCGATGACCGACGCAAAATTGAGTACTTGAAGAAGAAGCTAAGAGACACCATTTGTACGCTCGTCAAAGTGAGAGAAGGCAGGAGACAAACGTGACGAAAGCCGAGTCGACGGAGTGTCTTGAGCTCTTCAGCAAACATAGTGGCGGAGCAGAGCAAGGGCAGGCTGACGTGTTGACTACCAAACTTGGTAAATGACGACTACGGAATACCCCTATCACTACACTCATGAAGCCGACACAGGACGGCATGCTTCGAGCCCTCCCGCCTCACCTCACCCGTCCTCCGAAACACAAACGCCGCAGCACCCAGTAAGCACTCAGCCCGTCCCCGTTTCACCGAATCACCCGCCCTTTGCGCAGCACAAGGTCCAGACCCAGTTCTCCCCTTTCATTACCCCCCTTGTCAAGCCCTGATCCCGAAAAAGGCGAGCTAGGTGCTGCCAGCGGTACGAGAATGCTCGAATGCGGTCGTCCACGTAATTAAATTGTTAGCACAAGTCGTGATCGAGGCAGAGGTCACGTCGCTGGAGGAGATCACTTCTCCGCACGCGCCGGCTGCCGTGGATCAAAAAGTGTCCGCCTTGGAAGACAAGGTAGATGCAATGCAGACCAGGATAAGTGCCCTCGAAAAAGAAGCCGAGGTCCTCAAGAAGTTTCCCTCTCAGTGACCAGTCGGTCTCCTTGGGAACACCTGCCCCCTCTACATCGTCGATGAAGTCCACAAACTCATCTCCGCCTGTTTGCGTACACGAACACGTATATCCTCGGTCTGGTGCAGAAGCTCACTCTTTAATCTGCCGCTGTCGTACGTCTAACGCTCACCGGATTTCGGTCCATTGATGGCCCAGACCATTCAAGAAAGAACCCGTGAAATTATCGGCTTTCCCACTGGCCTGCAGCGTAACAATCAGAAACATGTCAGATAGCTCCGAGGACACACATCTAGGACAGCATTTCCCAAGGTAGTCGCCGCTTTTTGTACTCCGTTATTTCATTAAAAGCCTCTATGGCTCTATTTTACGGGTGCATCGTCCAGCAGAGGGAACCTGATCGCTTGTTGCATCAATATTGGGACACGTGTGACTGTCCTGCTCCACAACCATCACAGCAGGCGGTCCGAAGCATTCTCAAAGATTAGCAAATTAGCCGTGCTGGCATGACTGCTGATCTGACACCTCTCCGTAGTAAGCTTCCTACCAAAGATAGGTCAAGGGGCAGCAACCCAAGCAAACACTTCCTCTCTCCCTTTTGCAATCTCCCCCTTTTGTCCAGAGCTCGAGTATGCAACCCGTAATCGCTCCGTTGCAAGCTCGTCGAGCAGCTCAACGTTTTTCGGAGGGGGCGTATTGGAGGGAGAGTTTGTCGCCACCCGTGCGTCCTGCGCGATGCGTCTCGTACACTGCATGAGGTCAGCGTCGCTTTCTCGGTCCGAAAATAGCAGACACCCACGAGCTTGACACCATACCACGCACGCACGGTGATCCCGAGAGGTGTCGATTCGACGAGAGACTCGGAATCATCGCCGTCGGTCATGTCCACGACCATAAGGAACATCTTGATCGAGAGCGCGAGGTCGCCGGTCGTGTATGCCGTTTCTGCGGCTTGCAACACATAGAATGGATTCTGTGGTGCGAGCAAGAGAACATGCATCAGTGATTGCAGGGAGTATTCGTATCTGGCCAGCTCGTCAGTCCAGGCCGACGCTATGGGGGATAGAGACCTACTGGTTGGATGTGGCGTAAATGTCCGCCAGCTCGAGCCAGCCTTCGACGTCGGTATAGAAGGTGTCGAGGTATTGCGAGAGTTCGTGAACCGCCTTGTCGATCTTTCCCGTTCGTCGAAATATCGAAATGCGGCGCTTCCATACTCCCTGAAAAAAATCATGAGAACAACCATATAGGTCGGTCACACTGGGCCCATACCGCATTGGTAGGATCCGCGTCCAACAACTCTGCATAGTATTTGAGCGCAATCTCTGGCGTTTCGGTGGCTTCCATGCGGATTCCTGTGAGACAGTCTACCCGCGGTGAATTCGGAAACTTGTCGTTGAGCGTCCGAAGGCATTGCTATCGTCGACGAGGGGTGTGTGAGCACAACCGTTGGACGCTCGAGTAGACGTACGTACGTCTGCGACGTCCACTCGCCCGACGTCTATCGCAGCGAGCGCGAGCTGTTCGAGAAACGACCAGCCTATCCATATCATATGAGACCGTGAACTGAACCCAAGCTGGACCTACTTACTGTCGTCACCCATCTTGTGAAGTACATTCTTCTCGAGTACGAGCGCGCCCTTTTCGAACACGTCCTGGGACGCGCGTGTGTTCTGTGCGCGGAATGTCGCGAGTTGGTCCAGCGCAGATTGGACGCTCATCATGAACCGGTTCAGCGTCGGTGTTTGGCGCTGTTGCCATGGCGCGTTCCACGGACACCCTCCGCATCGACGAGCTCCTCCTCGCCGTGTCCCTCGCTGCCGACGATGCCAACGACACGCACGCTGTTCTCCTCTTGCTGAGCATCGCGCATGACATTGCGAGGGCGGCACGTTCAGACGACTTGGCCTATTCAATCAACTACGCCGCCGTGTACGCCACGCTCGTCGACACCCTTCCCAAGACGCATTATGTGTCCCTCGAAGCGCTCGTCGATCACGTCTTTGAGACGCTCTTTCGTTCGCACCAAGACGTACACGAAGCGAGCGTCGTTGTGACGCTGCGGGATGCGTCGCCACGTGTCACGATCGAGACGACGCGCAGGCGGGATCAGACATCGACTCCGTCCCGGTTCATCATCCATAGCCTCGCCTTTTCTGCCATCATTGGCGTGAACCAACGGGAGCGTACTGAGAAACAGCCGGTCGTGTTCGATATCACGATCGATAGGCAGCATCAAGGGTCCGTGGGGTTCCCGTTCAAGGCGCTCTCGACGTCTATCCACCAAGTAATGCTATTACTGCTCAGTGGGTAGGGTGTTAACGTACGAATGGACTCTAGACATTCGCTGCCTCGGCATACCTCACGGTAGAGGCACTCGCGTCGGCCGTCGCATGTCACGTTCTCGAGTACACCGAAGACCTGGATGACAGGGTGACGATCAAGCTTTCGAAACCAAACGCTCTGGCCCTCGCGGCCTCTGCCCAGGTCCAAATAACCCGGCAACGAGTCGACTTTCCCGACGTTTTTTCAGTGGGTGGGGCCACACAGCAGCCACCATCTCTACCCGCGTCCACGGCGGCGAGCAGTGACTCATTTTCGCTGCATTCTGTCGCCCTTGCGCTTGGTTCAAATCTAGGCGACAGATTCGCCAATATCGAGACCGCACTGCGTCTCCTCGAAGTACCCACATCATTGCTCAGCGATTTACCCGAGGATGCCCAGGTGACGGTCGTCGATACCAGTTTCATGTACGAGACCGCGCCCATGTACGTCACTGACCAACCTCGGTTTGCCAACTGCGCGTGTATGGTATGTCTTTTGTTCGATGTTGCTTTTATCCATGTTCATCGCCGCTTGGCTAGATCGAAACGAATATATCTCCCAAGGACTTGCTCCGGTTGGTCAAAGAAATCGAAACTGTCGTCGGCAGGGTGCCGAGCGTACGCTTTGGCCCGCGGGCGGTCGATGTCGATATTCTCACGTATGACGATCAGCTCGTGGATACGCGCCCTCTAGACAGCCGGGTGAACTTGGACAATCTGATGGGCGAGCTCGTCATTCCACACCCACGCATCTGTGAGCGCGAATTCGTGCTCCGGCCGTTGAATGAGTGAGTTTGCCTCCAGCGTTCACGACCACTAACTAAGTATACGGAACAGCATGATACCACATTTCGTACACCCCGCCTGCAACAAGACCATACGCGCCCTTTTGGATGAACTGGTATCTACCCGGAGTGAAGACGACGCCCCGATGCTTAAAGTGATGCCCTTCCCGAAATACCCCTTGGACGATACCGAGTCCGCCAAGATCCACGACATACAGGTACCTCCAACGTCCAAATACTGGACGGTGTCTTCCACAGACCCCGCGAAGCACGGCCGCCCCCGCAAAACCTACCTCATGGCCACACTCAACATGACACCCGACTCCTTCTCCGACGGCGCTCAACACAACACCCTCCCCGCAGCCCTCGACTACACAACCGCCGCCCTCGCCTCCGGCGCCGACATCATCGACATCGGGGGCTACTCTACGCGCCCACACGCCGATGTCGTCTCGGCCGACGAAGAACGCCAGCGCGTCCTCCCCATCATCCAAGCCATCCGCGCGCACCCCTCGGACGCCGTCCGCCACGCCCTCCTCTCCATCGACACATTCCGCGCGGACGTCGCCGCAGACGCCGTACGCGCAGGCGCCAACTGCATTAACGACGTATACGCCTTTACGGGGCCGACGTACCCGCCGGACGCGGGGTCTGCGGCGCACCTCACGCGCATGCGGAGCGTGGCGAAGGGGCTGGGCGTCCCCGTGGTGTTGATGCATTCCCGCGGGGACGCGGGCGCGAACAAGGACTATGGGATGTACCACTCTGGCGGCGGGGGGATCGTTGCTGCGGTGCAGACGGAGCTGGGACGCAAGGTGGACGCGATCGTGCGCGGGGCGGGTGGGGTGCGGCGGTGGCTCGTCCTTGTCGATCCTGGGATCGGGTTTAGCAAGCCTGTGGAAGGACAGTTGGCGTTGATGCGCGATTTGGGGCGGGTGACTGCAGCGCCCGACCCAGACGGAGACGGAGGGGGGAACGCGTTGGCGGGGTATCCGATGCTGGTAGGGGCGTCTCGAAAGTCGGTGTTGGGGGCAGTGTTGGAGGAGGCGGACGCGGAGGGGACGTACGCGGGGCGCAAGACGCGCCCGCAGGAGAGGGTGTGGGCGACGGCGGCGGCTGTGGCGTGTGCGGTGCAGCAGGGGGCGAGCGTGGTGAGGGTGCATGACGTGGCGGAGATGCGGGACGTTGTCGCTGTCGCGTCTGCGATTTGGAATCGATAGTGAGTCGAGATTTTCGTCCGCGGTTGCCTGGAGCAAATGCCTGCTGTGATTCAACTCAGCCAATACCGATGACGGTCATATCCACTGATGCGTTGTTGTATTTTATCGATTATCACTATCACAGGACGTAGCGTAACACAAAGAAATCCGGAAATGACCGGTCAACAAGTATGCAACGTATAAAATCAAGGAGATGAGTTCGCGAATGACGCTCCGTCTGCGAGACACTTGCTCCTAGGCCATCCCGCCAATAAAGTATAAGACCGACCTATCCTTCTAGGTTTAGGTTCCTAGAGAAGGAACAAAGCCGGTGGGAATCAGATAAAGCAAGTGGCATTCTCCGTTGATAGTGGCTTCCAGGGAACGTCACGAGTCGTGACGTACACGAAACACATCGTTAGCCACCCCCGTGCGCGTGCATGCTCGTTGTTGCGTACACTTTTGGGTAGGGCTCCTAGAAAAAAAGAGAGTCTACTTCCTTTTCTGTGCTTCAATCGTTGTCTTTGCGACCCGACCGCGCCAGCATGCACGAGCTGGCTTCAACGCCGTGGGCGGTGTCACAGTTCAGATTTTTCGGACACACGTACGTACGTGCGACATCGGACGTCCATAGGAGGGAACGCACGAAGGCACAGCCAGCCTGCCCGTACATACTTACGAGAATGTGGATATGAAGCCTGCACGGGAGCGGAGAGCTGCTCCCATTTAGAGAACTTTGTTTGGAATCCCTTCTTTTCGGTAAAGTGCTGGGATGCATGCATGTTTTCTTCTTTGCGCAGTATGTCACCAGTTGGTGCATGATAATGCAGATCGTGCGCTCGTCGCGAACCGAGTCCTGCAAATAAGATTGGACGAGAAACCTTAAGTCCCAGGAGAGACGACCCTTGGCGACAAGATAAGGCTGCGTTGATGTTGACTTCGTTGGAACAAGGTCACCACCTAGTTGGGTGATGAGCGCCTAAGTACGCCAACCATGAACCTTCGTCAGAAAGGAAACGGGTTTATGGAACATTGTTGAATACAAGGACACACTTCTCTCCAGACACTTATCAAAATCGTTCGTGGATGATGTCGACAATGACCGGTGCGTAGCAGTTCTCAACAGTGACTGTGCGGTACTGACGATGCGAAAAAGACCATAGGATAGTGGTGGACACTGGGCGCGCCGATGCGGTATGGGCCGTCGCGTTCCACCCAGATGGAATGCATTTTTTGAGCGGGAACGGGGATGGGATTCGACGATGGCGAATTGCAGATGGGCAAGAGGTGGGAAGACAAGCGGGGTTGAACGCGAACGCCGTGTCGGTGTCGCGGGATCACAAATGGATCTCAGCGGGGCGCCAGCGTGTGGGACGCAGCGACGCAGGAAAAAGTGACCGCGGTGGAGGGGAGAAGGGTGGTGGCTGCCATCGACATCTCACCGGACTCGACCAGGTTTGCGACGGGGACGAGTGAAGTGAGCGTCTGGAACATCTCGACGGGTCAGCGCGTCGTTGGCCCGCTCGAACACGACAATGATGTTCGCGGAGTCAAGTTTTCTCCGAATGGCAAACGCCTCGCAACTGCCTGCGAACACGATCACATTCGCGTCTTTGACAGCCAAAATGGCGACCAGCTCGTCACCATCAAGACTGTCATACCCTCGTTCTACCCAATCATGCCCTTTGCGTGGTCCAACGACGGTGCGCACATCTTCGCCACGTCTACAGACAACAAGGTCAGGTCGTTCGACGCGTCGACCGGGTCACAGCTTGCCGAGTCGCTGGTTCTCGATGGTACCACCGTCGAGTCTATTGCTCTAGCGGGCAACGGCAAGTTCATTGCTACCTTTGCATCGCGTTTCGTCTTCTTCCTCGACACATCCACGCTCACGCAGATTGGCGCTGCCATTGAAGACAGCGATGACGTACGGTCGATCGCTCTCTCCCCGCAAACCAGTCATCTCGCAACTGGACAATGCAAAGGTAAAATCGCCGTTCGTAGTCTCAGCCATGTTCTTCCGGACTCGTACGGTCCCTTCCATGTAAGTAGTGTAGATCTGATGGCAAGTCATACAATTGACTCGCTACGGTAGGCCTCTGCACGCCAAGATCAACCTTCGACATCGAGCAGCCACGACGACGAAGAACCTAGGGTCGGCTCCGAGGCCCGCAGCGAAGATGGCGATGATGACTTGCTCGAGGTACGACTTACTCCCTTTCCCTTTCGCAGCGCATTCTCAATAGTAGCTCGCTTTGCCATCGAGCACTCCTCGCCCACTGTTTGACTATGAGGAGGTGGGTGATGACTTGACTCTCTTCTGGCTTTCGTGTTGACGCTGTTCAGCCGCCTTCTCCAGTATCCTCTACTCATAACGAGGACAAGGTATCTCCCATATCACAGCCATTAGGCGCCCTACCCGTGATGTCCCCTCTTGAAGTGCGTCCAGAGGGAAATCCTGAAACTATCAACTCGTCTGAGGACTTCTCGGTGCCGAAAAGGAAAAGGTGGCTACAAACGAGGTTCAAGAAGAATAACAAGGACCCGCCTCCCCAGCGTGATCGACCCTCTACATCTGTTCTTCAATCTCGTTCCCAGTTACCCTCGAAAGCGAACGTCAAAAATGAGCGACCTTCGATAATAGCTGAAGGACGTCGTCAGCGAGTGAGTACTTCCTTGATAGACTCGTAGATACGGTGTGTTTGACAAACCACTGAAGCGATCGGTTGCCAAATCGATTGAAAAAACACAGGTTTGTCGTCTCTCGAGTTTGTATGCAGTGTCTCATCAGATTTTACAGCGTAAACCCGCTGCCAAGGCTGCGGTCTCTTCCCGTAGCGTACAAAGCCCTCCAAATCCAAACGAATCGAATTCCGTACGTCTTCCCTGGTGACGGTAGACCACGCCATGACAGCTTACTTTCTACCAGGCACAACCTGTCATCGATGCATCCCAACCTTCAGCCAAGGCGATTAACGTTACAGTGCGCCTACTTTCCCTGAGCTCATTTTCTGAGACTCACAGTGGCTTAGTACGAACGAGAATCTGGAAAAGCGACTATCTCGTTCACGTTGCCCGCATGGATGTTGTGTTTTCGCGCAGTGTCCAAGACGGGATGCATTGATCTAGTTGGTTTGATGCCATTCATGTCAATATGATATGTGGACGTGTGCACCATGTAATTGTCTCGCAGCGTCGAGTTCGAGTCATATGTGTGGTCGCTCGGATATTCACTCGATGGTCACACTCTTGAAGCTTTGTGGGTGGGTGGTCATGCCGAATTCCATCCGCACGCGCGGAGGTTGGCATTAGACCCACGAGGACAGTGAAATGGATTCGAGAAGAGAGACCGAGGGTGTACGTTCGGCCTGAGGTTGGGTTGCGTTCCTTCCCGCGTCCGTACAATTGCCTGCGTATTCAAACCGCAAGAGATTCCGGAATCACACTTTGGGGCCGAACTCTCGAACTCCACGCGGAAATCCGAATACATACTGTATACCTCAGTGGTTGCGGCTATAGGTCGATCAAGACGGATCCAAGTACTTCTACGATCCGGTAACAAGAGGAAATGAAACTACAGATTCGTAGCTCCAGATATTTGCTTCCTGTTTTTATCTCGCTGAGAAAAACACTCGCACAAACATGCACCATCACGTTCATGAGGCCTCGAGGACCCAGCAACCCCTCCAATGCCTTCAAGCCAGACTCATGCGACCCGCAATCATCACATAGCTAGTTTGTCACTGTAATGTTTATTGAATTTATTCTACACATTTCCATTCAACGTAGTACACGACTGAGCGTGACCTTCGAACCTCTTGAAGAAGTACAATGGTGTTCTAGCCTTCCATGGGAGGTTCGAACCTCCACACCTGGTATTCGTCCGCTGGTCACTGAAGTCACTGAGAACGACCTGTGGTGAGAATGGTGAGTATTGACAAGTCTTCGTCAATAGACTTTTCCATACAGGAATACTAGCCTCCCCATCAATGTTGTTCACACCCCAGGCCGTATCACCATGTGTGGATTTGATTCTGGCGTATTTTACCCTGAACGTCAGCGATAGAATACGACTGCACAAGGCAAATAGGCACGAACACGAACAAGTCTTCCCCCACAGGTGTAATGTTCCAACGAGCGCCGCGAGCCACGCTAGACTCCACCGCCACCACATGGCCCCTCGCTTGAAGCATACCAATTGTCTTCCAGAAAGAGTTGATAGATTCCATCCACGGCCTCGACGGACCACTGTAAGAGAACAAGGCTACAATCAGCACGTCACTCCATCGTATAGGAAAGAAAATGGACTCCGGGACTTGAACGGATAATACGAGCATCGTCGGCGCTGAACGAAAACCAGCGGACTTGCCGCGCTCATCTCCTGGTTCGCCACGACTTTTTTCTCACTATCGTCAACATCGCCTGCACCGATCGTTAGGTGAGCAGCGGCATCAAGTACGATAGTATATTTCCCGTCTGCAGGACCGCTCATTGCTTGTAAGTGGGGGGAAGTTGCTGTGTTGTACTTGGTTTGGGGTGTGGATTTCTGGGTGAAAGAACTGACGACAAGCCCAGCTTGATACATTCGTTTGCCTGTGCGGCGGTGCAGCCTCGGCCGATTATTGACCATTGTTCGAAGCAACACGGCGACCGATAAAGTTCGAAGGTGGCCACGATGCAGTGATATCTAGGAATGACGTTCATTACCGTCACCCTCAACGAGGTATTTCGGGTTATTCCAATGAACGAAGACTCAGACATGAATGCCCCAAATGCCTCGTAATGGTTAGACTGGCCTTGGCTCTCACGTCAAGTCGTAATCGTGTAACCAGCTTGAGGGAAACGAGTAACGCGGAGTGGTTTGTGAGAAAAAGTATTAGTAACATCAAGTTCTAGTCTCGCTCTGCACCGAACCGAAAATTTCCATGGAATAATCGGGTCGCTTCCGAAAATGCTTCCGAGGACTCGGAGTGATTATCTTGACTGTTACCTATGAAACGTCTGAACTTGGAGGTGCTGGACCACGTAATTAGACTTAGCGTATGGAAGCACCTGGGGCATTATCTCCTGCTTGCAAGACCTCTCATTGCTTCTAAGTGGGGGAAGTTGCCGCGTAGTTGGGATATGGGTATCTGTGTGAAGGAGGCATGGATGGGCCGGCTGAGCTTTCTATTTTCGTTTTCATTGCGTGTTACCACTCGAATGACCGACCCGGGTTAGGAATCTTAGGATTTGAGTCCGAGTCGAATGGACACTATTGGGACTACCGTGTGTGTATAGTGTTCTGTCAAGCTAGTGGATACCCCGGCTGGCTATCTTTGAACAGGGAGTGATCTTTACTTCGCAGCCTAATGACCGAACGCGGACGAGTCACGACGCGTGAAATCCAACTTTCTTGAGCGACTCCTTGGCTCTTTGATTGTGTGCCCTTTTATTGCTAGCGCTTTTTAGCCATTCACGAGTGATTGAATGCAAGATCCCCTGCCAGCTCGGACGGAAAGGAATGTCAATGAGAAAATAAGTGGAAGACGAACCATTGGAACCAGGCAACTTGAAGCATGGAAGTCACTGAGATTCAAGACTAGGGCCCGGTGCGGCGACCGAACGACTGTCCAGCCTGAGTGTCTTCCTACCTAAGGGACTGCCTACGGGAAACTAATGGCGACCGGCTCGTCCGAGTCACCATCAAGTCTACCATATCCTTATTCTAGTACCCACCCCGCTTATTACACGCGCGATCCAAGGGTCGGCATGACTGATCAAGCGCAGACGACGCCTCGACGTCGAACGGACCTACAATGTCGATAAAAGGTCAAGACGACGAGTTCGGTGTCCTCGTCAAGATCCGACTCTGAGAGCTCCAAGGAGACCTTGATTTGATGCTGGGTGATGTCCCTGACATGGGACTCGTGTACATGGAAGGTAGGGCGGAAAAAGGCACATGCGAAGGTGGCACGGCGACGGCTTGAAGCCGTCGCCGGGTTGAGGGTGGTGGAGAGGGGGTTGCTGCCGAGGGCAGCTACGGCAGGTGCCAGGGACACAGGTGGTGCCACCGATGAGCTCGACAGCGTCGATGTAGAGGCTAGACTCGGCGAGGGCTTGCTGAAGAAGAACGACAGCAGCAATGAGTTCTTCGCAGGCGTCACGGGAGAGCTTTGAGGAAGCATCATTGAGAAGGGGTTTTGAGTTGGCCGATTGAAATTTCTTGAGGTCTTCGCAGCCGACGGTGAGACTGAAGGTGGCCTTTGTACTGGAGGGTGTCCATACATAAGTATATGGTAAGTCGCGGCGGCGGTCGGAGTCGTGTTGCCTACTAGCATCGTCACCCTGGCCATTTCTTCGACTCTACACTTCATTTCACTTTCGTCACCATTCGTCTGGTCTTAAAAATGTTCCAGGTCGATTTGGTAGCTGCCTGGGATGCTCACTTGGCTGTCCGCTTCGTCTGGGTCAACTGACTCAATTCGAGCCCTCCCTGGTAAACTCTATTCGCTCCAATCGTTCACTGATACTACGTCCCGACGCGTTCTATGTCACTTCATGCTCACAAGGTCCTCGTAGCTCCGAGTCCCAGACGCTCCCGAAGTGTCCATTTCATCGATGGTAGCCCTGTCGTTGCAGCTCAAAGGACCTTGCCTCTCCCCCTTGAACTCGACGTTCTGAGGCTTATTTCATCATTGGGCGGGCTCATCTGGTGGTCCAGGTGTGAGATAACATGAGCTCCATGAGACTCAGTAACCCTCTTGATGACCTCCAAGCCGAATTCATATGATCCGCAGTGATTCATGTTCTCTGAATGACTGTAGCCTTATTCCAACACATTTCAATACACGACGACTGAGCGTCACCTTCAATCATATCTGAAACAAGTACAACAAACGGGCACAACTGTGCTTGCGCTATATCGCTCTGAACCTTGCGGTGTTCTCGTCTTCAAAGGACAGGAACGAACTTGAAGATCTGGTCCTCGTTCACCGGGCCAGTGAGGAATTTGAGAGACACCTATTGTGTAACTGGTGTGAGCATCGACAAATCTTCATTAATAAACTTTCCGCACCTGACTCTTAGGAGCGACTTCGGAACCGCGTGTTTCCACAGTCCAGGCCTTATTAGCATCTGTGGATTTGATCCTGACGTGTTTGAAACACCTTGAATGTTAGCGATAGAATACGACTAAAAAAGGCAGAGAGACACCGACAGGTACGCATTCTCCCCCACGCGTGTAATCTTCCAGGGGTCCGGTGCCATCGGGATCCCTTTAAACTTTACCACCACCTTGTCATTCTCTTTTGAGGCGAACCAAGTATCCTCCAAAAAGATTCTGTAGAACTCATCCACCTTTGTGACGAACCACTGTGAGAGAACACGGCTACAATCAGCACATCACTCCATCATATAAGTAGGAAAGGGAAGGGAAGTGGACTCCGAAATCTGAACAGATACAAGCCGTCAGACCTGAACGAAAATCAGCGGACTTACCGTTTGCCTGTCGCCCTCAGGCTCCGTGATGACCGGTTTCAAGTCCTGATTGTTATCGTCTGCGCCGATCAGTGGTCCAGGAGCGACAACAGAGAAGATGTCATATTTCCCGGGTTTAAGATCGTCCATGGCGGATTTCTGGGTGAAAGGTGAGGACAAGCCCAGTTTTATATGTTCGTTTGCCGCGGCGGTGCAGCCTCGGCCGATTATTGTTAATTGTTCGAAGCAACACGGCGATCGATAAAGTTCGAGGGTGCCCATGATGCAGTGACATTTAGTAATGACGTTCATTACCGTATTCAATCAACAAGACCCTCAACGATGTATTTCGGGTTGTTCCAAAGAATTGGAAACCATCAACGAATGCCCCAAATACCCAAAATGGTTAGACTGACCTTGGCTGTTACGTCGAGTCGAAAACGTGCAACCAATTGTGGGGATGTAAGGCGGGGTAATCTGAGAAAAAAAGGTTTAACAACGTCATGTTCTAGTCTTGCTCTGCACCGAAACCGAATAGTTATGACCGAACAAGGACGCACTACACATTCGGTGACACTCGAAATGATTCCTTCCATGGAATAATCCGGTCGCTTCCGAAAGTGCTTCCAAGGAATGATTACTACATACCTGATACCTCATGGCATCGAACGTTTGAATGTTGAGTGCCGGACCACGTAATTCTGCTTACTGTTTTGGAGGTACCTGGAGCATTATTCCCACTCGCAGATCTTATTGCTCGAAGTGGGGGTAGATATCTGGATGAAGGATGTGCGGGTAGAGCCCAGCGTCATCGCGTTCGCAAGGTACTAGTCGATATGACCGACAGTCACGATTCCGAGTCGCTCGCCGAATCTATATCCTTGGGATCATGGTGTGTGCATGTATGATGTCAAGCTCGTGTCAGTGGTACCTTGGCACGCCATCTTTGAACGGAGAGTGACATGTACCTTGCAGTCTACGTGTCGCAACGTGCACGATGACCAACTTTCTTGAGCGACTCCTCGGCCAATCTTGATTCTTGGGCTGTCTCATTTTTTATTCCTGGTGATCGAATGAAATATATGCTTCATTTTTCGTCCAGGTCACCATGGGGCATGCAAGAAGGGTGGGGCGTACAAGGTTAGGTGATCCTTTGTTCCTCTACACGCGATGGATGTTAAAACTTGAAGAGACGACTTGCATTGGGGTCGGAAAAGCTCTCGGATTGCTCTGCCAGCCTGGGCCTATGATGTGCATGAACGTTTGAACCCGAAAACCCATGATATTCGGTGTCGTCCTCGCAAACGGTTTGTGCAATGTTTGCCTCTCTCCACGTCGGCACCTTCGAGCGGGACAGCGTCCCGACCTTCCGTGTTCGGACGCGTTTGAAGACAAGGACGGCAGCGAGGTCTGGAGGGATCGTTCAGGGCCGAAACCGGTGTGACGTCGGATGTGCCTTCGGTTGCGTGCTTCTAAAGTTTGTGACGTCACCAAGGCTGTGGCGTTTCTCTTCTCGAGGCTGTGCAACTGCCCCACCGATTTCGTGGAGTCGTCCTTCTGCTAGTCCTTGGGCCTGTAGCATTCGTTGCACGCGTCGTAGTACGACTACTGTCAGGGTAAGCAACTCACCATTTCCCCAGGACAGTTCGTGGAGCCGGACAGCGCTTCGCGCTGCCGCCCGTCCCCACTGCTCTTCCTCACCCTCTATCTATTCCTAGCATCTAATCACCACCGTCCTGGATTAGTTTCCTCAGTGGCCTTCGCCCGCGGATACACCATGGCGTACGAAGATCCTGTTCTTTCCTTGCCAGTTTCGATCCAATCACTCACTCTGGAAGCCTAGAACTCTCGCAATGACTCACATTATCAACATCGCGACTACGTTCGATCTTATGCTTCCTATCTCAGCATCCATAGCAACCACGAAAACCCGAGATCAGTTACAACACCTGCATAGAGCGTAGCGAGAAGCGAATCAACCAAGCCAGGCAAGAGCAAGGCTAGAGATAGCTGGCTCTTCAACTCTCTTAAGCCGACCGGGCGTCACACATACCGCGCGACTTGGCGAACCGAGGTACACTGTTCTCTTCTTGTATTTCTTGATCAAACGCTGTGAGTCACACGTGCCAATGGCATGGCAGGATTTTGACGCCATCGCCGTTATACTTTTCCCGGTCTTTTACGCCACTCGAGGCGGGATCGGTGACCAGAGGCATATGCAAACCAGGCAGTGCTTATCGTCGGTGCATCTGTAAGTCATTGTCCGTCTTTTTTTCGTCTCGCGCTGATAGGTGGTCCAGGTGACTGGGTCAGAGATATATAGGGATCTAAATCGTCAGGCTGGAAAGGACTATCGAATATTCCGGGTAAAGTGTGAAATACAGAGGACGTTCAACATAGATGCAAGTACTTGTAAAGTTGGGGGATGGGAGGAGATGTTACTACGGATCCGTGGCTTTAAATATTTGCCACGCTTGGGTAAACACTTTTCTCGGCGAGATAAACTCCAGGTCCAGGAGACTCAGCCACCGTCCGATGTCTCTGACAAGCCGAATTCATACGATTCGTGTTATTTACATTTCTACACTACCGTAGCCTTTATTCTACATATTTCGGTTCAACGCAATACACGACGACTGAGCGTAACCTTGGATCACATCTGAAACAAGTACAACAAATGGGTACAACGGCGCTCCCGCTAAATCGCTTTGAACCCTGCGGTATTCTAGTGTTCAAGGAGAGGCCTGAACACCCACACCTGGGATGTGTTCTGCTCCTTGAAGGTTAAAGAACGACCTGGGGTTGTAATTGATGTGAGTATCGACAAGTCTTCATCAGTAGACTTTACGCACAGGACCTTTTGGCTGGACTCCGATCGGTAGGGTATGATCGACAGAAGAGAAAATATTATAGAATTGGCAACAATGGGGCGAATCTCATCTGCCCTTGAAAGCTTGATGGCCGAGTGTATGTACCAACTTGCGCCGATAATGTCCCAAAATTGTCAGTATCACAAATCGAATCAGTCCCAGAGACTATCCCAAGCAATCAGGAAAATGTTAAATGTTTCACTCATGAGTCCACGTACCATGTGATTACGTAAGCAGTACAGCGGAGAGCAAACAAACAAGCAGCGTCTGCCTGGCCACAACGGGGTCTCCGCATGTAACAATAAGCGCCCCAGACACGAAGCGCCATATCGAGACAAAAGAACACCGTGATTCAACGTTTACCGAAGGTGCCCGAGCCACGAGTAAACCGCCTTGCTTCGTGACTTTCAAACGCTTTGAAACCAAACGACCGTGCAGTGTGCACCGTCGGTGAGGATGTCTGGATCGCCGACAGAGACCAGTGCGTAGCACCAGTCCTCGACACTCATTGTACAATGCTGACGATTTAGCAAGACCCCACGATAGTGGTTGACAGTGGCTCTCTTGGGATATACACGGTCGCTTTCCACCCTGACGGAATGCATTTTGTGGGCGGGACGAGCGATGGGATTCGACGATGGCGACTTGCAGACGGTCAAGAAGTAGGGAAGCAAACGGGAATGGACTTGAACGCCATTGCGGTGTCGGGGGATGGCAGGTGGATAGTGTGTGGGACGGAACTGGGAGCGAGTGTGTGGGACGCAGAGCTGCAAGAAAAGGCCATAGACGTGGAGGGCCCAAACTCGGTGCATACGGTCGACGTCTCACCGGATTCGACCAGGTTTGCCACCGGGACGAGAAGTAGAGCGAGCATCTGGAGTATTACGACCGGGGAGAGATTGGTTGGCCCTCTTCGACATGACAACACTGTCACAGGAATCAAGTTCTCTCCCAATGGCGATCACGTCGCGACTGCCTGCCGTCGTGGGCCTATTCATGTCTTCGACAGTCACAGCGGTGACCAGCTCATTACCATCAAAACTATCATACCCTCGTCACCCCCAATCACTCCGCTTGCATGGTCAAACAATGGGGAGCGAATCTTCGCCACGTCGGACGACAAGAAAATCAAATGTTTCGATGTGTCCACAGGGTCCCAACTTGCGGAATCACCGACTCTCAGTGGCGGCATCATCGAGTCTATCGCTGTAGCCGCCAGCGGGAGATTTGTCGCTACCTACGCATATCGTTCCATCTCGTTCCTGGACGCATCGACGCTTTCGCGGATTGGCCCCGCCATCGAAGACAGCGAGGACATACGGTCGATTGCTCTCTCTCCTGATAGTAGTAATCTCGCGGCTGGGCAATATAAAGGGAGAATCACTGTTCGTAACCTCAGCAATGTCCTTCCAGACTCCTACGGTCCCTTCCAGGTAAGTATTTGTTCGTTCCCAATGTTGCCGCCCGCATTGACATGCTATGCTAGACATATGTGCGAGTGAGTACTCTTCCCGGATAGACGAATGGATGTGTGTCTGACATATCACCTTAGCAATCGGAATCTGTTGAAACACGGCAGGTTCGTTGTGCGTCGAGTTTGTATGCAGGAACTCATTAAATGTTATGGCGCAAATCGCCCTCAAAGGTTGCTGTTCCCAGCCATTTGAACGGAGATGCCTCCCATACTGGACAAGGTGCAGATCCAAAAAAAGTGGACGACCTCCCGGCTTGGAGGATCCGTCTCACGGTACGCGTGATTCCTTGACCTTGATCGCGAGACTCACGATGGATCACATCAGCGGTCATCAAACAAGGTTACCATTTTAATCGGGTTACCCTCATGGATGTGCTGTCATTGGAATCCGGATACAGAACATGAAACGCATTGATCCAGGTGATTCGAAGCGTTACATGTAGATTCTGTAATGCTGAATTGGTATCGACCATAGTTCTTCAAAATTGTGTCGTCTCGCGGCATGAATGCGAGTCTCGGGCTTGATCAGCCCAGCCCTGATTGAGCTCGCTAGGATCATCTTCGTTGATGGTCACTGAGGAGGTCTATACGCACGTGGAAGTTGGGACAACGGGAGAACAATGATAGTGATTCGAGCTGTCGCAAACCTGCTACAGAATGTCACATCGACCGAACTAGCGTACGTCTGGCTGTCCTCCTTTGATGCCTTTCTTGTATGATCGAGTACACGGATGGCTACTAGTTCTGGAATACCATCTACCTCGATGAACTCCTCGTGCTATCCCTCGATAAATGATGATATGGATGACGCGAAGGTGGCCCGTTCGCAATCTATTCTGATCATTGCACACGACATTTCGAGACGGCATGGTTAGACGACTCGACGCATTCGATCAACCAAGTATGCTGCTGCACGATATGCAACACTCATAGGGACACCTGTCAAGACATGCTATACGTCCCTCGACGCGTTCGTTGATCACCTATTCGATTGTGATCTCGCCTCACTTCAAGGCTTTGGATCGCATTGACAAACTGCTTAGCATGTTCAGTATCACTGTGACCGTCTAAAGATGGAACATGCTTGCAACTCTATAGGGTGGTGTACAAACCTGTGCAGGTCTGTACAGGAAGTGACGCCTGTGCTCTGTACAGCTCTGTACACAGGGAGGGGTGATTTCAAGTTACCGATCTTGAAGGACGTGGAGCGCCTGCTTGAACGGGCCATATAATATATCCAGAAGCATTTGACGCACACCCAAAGTATACCTCAGCACACCTCATTCTTGCCGCTTAGAAACCAACGACTGTGTACCATTGGTGATGATGTCGTCGACGAAGACTGGTGTGTAGCATTCCTGAGTGATTGTGCGATACTGTCAAATTGATGAGACCATACAATAGTGGTCGACACCGGTCGGTCTGGTTACGTATGGGCAGTAGCTTTCCACCCTGATGGAAAGCATTTTTTGGGCGGAAGTAAGGATGGGATTCGACGATGGCGAGTCGCGGATGGTCAAGAGGTAGGGAAGCAAACGGGAATGGCCCTGACGTCCATTGCTGTGTCGGGGGATGGCAAGTGGATCGTGGGCGGGACGTTTGGGGGAGCGAGTGTGTGGGACATGGAGATACTTGAAAAGATAGTCGAGGTGGAAGGCGCAAACTCGGTGGTCGCAGTGGACGTCTCTCCCGATTCGACCAGGTTTGCCACGGGAACGAGTGAAGCGAGCATCTGGAGTGTCACGACTGGAGAGAGACTGATTGGGCCGCTCGAACATGACTGTGATGTTACGGGAATCAGGTTTTCCCCCGATGGCGAACGCATTGCCACTGCTTGTTACCGTGGATCTGGCATCCGCGTCTTCGACAGTCGCAACGGTGACGAACTGACCAGCATCAAGGTTGCTATACCCTCACGGTCTCCGATCACTCCCCTTGCGTGGGCAAACGACGGGAAGCAAAATTTTGCCACATCTGCTGACAACAAAGTCAAATCGTTCGACGTGTCGACCGGGTCCCAGATTGCTGAATCACAGATTCTCGATGGCAACAGTGTCAGGTCAATTGCTCTGGCCGGAAATGAGAAATTCATTGCTACCTCCGCATCGCGTTCCATCACATTGCTGGACCCATCGACACTGACACAGATTGGTCCCATCATTGAAGACAGCGAAGATATACGGTCGATCGCTCTCTCCCCAGACTGTAATCATCTTGCAACTGGACGACGTGACGGGAATATCGTCATTCGTGACCTCAGCAAAATCCTTCCCGTCGTGTATGGTCCCTTTCATGTAAGTATCTGTACTGCGCAGTGCTGGCATGTCGTCAGATCCCCTTCCGTCTGCACGTTGAGACACTACATATGTTAGGCATCTACTCGCAGCGAACAGCAACATCTTGAGCAGCCGTCAACCTCAGGAAATAAACCAACTGACCCCAAGCTGCCTGTAGGACATTGTCATCCTGTCGCGAAACAACTTGCGCTGACTCTTTCATTGTACGTCAGGAAGAACCTAGGAAACCCGGTTTACTCGACTCCCCCACCCACAGCGATAATGACTCGGACTTACTCGAGGCATGAGTTTGTTCTTTTTTTCTTTTCAAGTGAGTTCTCACTACGCTGTAGCTCGCGGTGCCATCAAGCACACCTCTCCCGCTATTCGACTACGACGAGGTTGGTAATCACTACACTCTTCTTGCTCTCGTGTTGACACTGCTGGAGCCACCATCATCTTCATCCTCCGTCCATCCCAGCGAAGATGAAGCACTGCCGGTTGGCTCATCCATTGCGGTATCACAGTCGGCAGGTGCTCAATCCATGACGTCCATTCCATCAGTCCATCCAGAGGAAAATCCTGATACCATCGAGTCCTTTGAGGACATATCTGTGCTCAAGAGGTGGTCAAGGGTTTTCCTGCGAGCTAGTTCCCGGTCGCCAGCGACCGTGGATGCTGCAAGCGAGGGACATTCGTCGATGAATACAGGTAAACGACAGCAAGTGAGCACTCTTCTTTGATATGCGATCAAACGCGTCCTGTGCTTAAGGTATCATCTTAGCGAACCGTCGGGAAATCCGTTCAAAAACAGGTCCGCCGTCACCCCAATGTGCGTGCAGGGTCTCATCTGACGTTGCAGCGTAAATCACCTGTCAAGGCTACAGTGCCTAGCGATCCAAATAAAGATACTGCTAGTAGTGGACAAAGTCCTTCGGATCGAAAGGAAGCAGGCCATGTGTGTCTTCTTCTGTTGATCGTAGACATGACAACTCAGATCCTACCACTCCCAGCCACAACACACTAACGATCTATCTCAACCTCCGGCGGGGAGGGTCCACGTGACGGTGCGCGTACCTTCCTTGAGCTTACATTGTTAGACTCACATTGCATCAGCGTCAGCCAGGATCGAGCGATGCTACCATCTTAATTAGGTTGCCAGCATGGATGTTGTGTTTTCACTCAGGAACCGAAGATGGAATGCATTAATTGAGAGGTAGACACAATACTGAATCGCGAGTATGTGGACATTTACCATGCGGTTCTTCTCTTCGAGTTCGTGTCGCTTCGCAGTACTAGTACTATGACCAGTCCCCTCCATGATTGAGCCGGAGGACCATGCGTGAGAGCCGACACGAGGCTTGTTTTGTTCGCTATGGCAAGAGTGTGTCCATGAGGTCGACTCGGATACTGCATTGCAGTTGCTTGGAGCACTCCTTACTCCCACCTGCGGATCGCATTCGTCCCTCTGCTTTCGTCATCCGAATTGGTCCAGTAGATCATCAAAGAGTTTTTGAATCATGGATTGGGCATGTCAGAGCGCATATCGTAGCATAAGGCAACGCGTAGAAAAATAGAGAGTATGCGACGTATAAAAAACAAGGAGATGGCAGTTCACGACTGACGCTCTGTGTGCCCCCAGACCCTACTCACTCCAAGGCTGTTCCGCCATAAGTGGCGACGTGGATATAGCCATTACAAGACCAGTTTATTTTTCTGGGTTGGGGTTCCTAGAGAGAATGTCACAGTCAGAGAGATACGAAAATCAGATAAAGCAAGAGAAACGCACATTCTCCGCTTGCCTCCAGGGAGTGTCGTGACGTTCACGAATCTATACACACATCGTCAGTCATCCCCTGTGAGTGCATTTCGTTCTTGCATACCTGCGGTTGTAGAGCATGCGCTTCTTGGCACGACCTCTTGGTTTCTTCTTCTTTTCCTGCTTTTCAACCTTTGGTGTTTGCGATTTGACCTTGCCCGCACGAGCAAGGGATCCGTGAACTATGCAGCGATGCTAGTTAAGCGTGTGTCTATGGTGCAGGGGACGACCGACGACGCACCTTTTCCCATGTTGTCGATGATGGGGAACTCGACTGATTGTATGGTTATCCGTAGGATGAATAACTGTACAGTTCTGATGTAATCATTGTCGGAAAGTGCCGAGACAGCGTCTTACACGGCCCGATCAGAACCGTCGATATATTACTGTCTTGGAATGCTTCCCCTAACAATTCGAGCTCAAAACCTCGTCCTGAAGCCCGTAGACGGACTTGCAGTTCACCGTCATCATGCAAGAGGTGACAACAGAACTGGAGCGCCAGGACCCGTGGCTAGAGGACGGTAACATCATCCTCGGTGTCCAAGGGAAATACTTCCGCGTCCACCGTAGCGTCTTGTGCCTTTACTCTGAGGTCTTCAGAGACATGTTCACTGTCCCGCATCCTTACGACGTCAATGAAGAGACTATCGATGGATGTCCTGTTGTACACCTTCAAGACGCAGTCGCAGACGTTGAGATCATGCTCAAAGCTCTGTATGATCGGAGGTAAAGGCCCGCATTCTACTCCCGCAGAGTGATGCTAATCTCGTCAATTAAGTTACATTTTCTTCCCTGAAACTCCTATGCCCATTACCGTCCTATCAGCATTCCTACACCTGGGTAAAAAGTATATCATACGACAGTTGTTCGAGGAGGCCGGAAGAAGGCTTTCATTCGGTATACCCTCACTGGTACATGCATCCACAATATCGGCTGCGGGGAACGTGGTCTTGTTCCCCCGAGTCACCGGAACTGACCCATTCAACTTCATGGTCATGAACCTCGCGAACGAAGTGGGACTCCTCTCGACAGCTGTCATCGCGGTATTCTATTGCTGCGTTGCTTGCCCTGCGTTATCCATCGCTGATGGCTATGACTTCAACGGTATTCGGTGTGCGCTGTCGGCTTCCAACAAACGGTATTGCTTCCTCGTTCAGCACTACCTTGCAGAGGCCGAGAGACAGTTATTCCAGTGTCTCTCCTATCCAGCATCCGACTGTATATACGGCTCATCCTCTCATAGTCCATGCAACTTGGGATTACTTTCCAACCTCCGTTCTATTCAATATCTCAGGTGTCCCTTTACGATATGGATGACTACCTGGGATAATGATCTCTGCGCTAAGTGCAGGGCCGAGCTAAGGAGGAAGCATGAAGAGGCGAGGACCAGGTTGTGGAAGAATCTACCCGTAGATTTGGGCCTTGGTCGGTGGGAAATCATTGACAAGGATGCAGAGATCGCCTAGGGTATCCATTTCCGAGTGGGCGACGGGAGCTGGTAGGTTCCCGGGTGTTCATCCGTTCTTGACTCGTCATGTCGCACACCCGCACGCGCCTCGATCCGGTGGGTTTGAAGTACGTTTCGAAGATCCAGCATGGTGCTACAGTACAATTCGCACTTACATGTAGACTCTTGATTTCTGTGTGAGTCTGGAGATGGAAGTCCTTTACGTAACTTTCACCATTGACATTGACACTATCTACGCGGCAGTCATGACCGCTGAAGCCAGTGAAGAACCCTCCGTAGCTCAAAAAACAGAGTCAGATCAGTCCGATCGTCTCGATCCATGGATCGAGGATGGAAATATCGTCCTTTCCGTCCAAGGAAAATATTTCCGCGTTCATCGCAGCATCCTGAGCTGCTATTCCGAGGTCTTCAAGGGCATGTTTGAGTGCACCAATCCCAGCGAAGGAGGGGAATCGGAGCTCATCGAACAATGCCCCGTCGTGCACCTCCATGACGAGGCCTCCGATGTTCAAATCGTGCTCAAAGCTATGTACAACAGAGGGTAAGGAAAGCAACGCACCAACGAAACCTGTTGACCAGTCGCTGACGAAAACACAGCTTCCCCCTTCCGTACTATAAGAAAGTCCCGCTTTCTATCGTTGCCGCATTCTTGCGCTTAGGGGAAAAGTACGACATCGAACAGCTCATGGACGAGGCCAAAGCAAGATTGTGTTGCGCCTTCGAACCCACGTTGAGCGTCGCAGCAAAGATGTCCTCGTTCCATTCCGGAACCCTCTCATTATTCCCAGGCATCACCGGCGGTGATCCGCACAACTTCCAGGTGATGAATCTACTGCAAGAGATGGGCCTCAAAGCCCCCCTTCCGTTGACAATGTACCAATGCGTCATTGCCTGTCCTTTGACCGCCATCGTCGACGGTTACAGATATGACGGTTCCTTTTGTTCGTTGTCTCCGGCAAACCTGCAGTCTTGGATCCTCATGAAAAATATTCTCGAGAATTTTCGAATCCGGCTGGCGCAAAGTCTGCGCGTATCCAATAACTGCGTCGTCCAATCGAGCTGTGTGTTACATATACGTCGGCTCTGGTCGGACGAAGCCACCGTTGGACAACCCTTTGGCTCTTGGAGGCACGAGTGGGACAAGTTGTTTTGCGATGCGTGTAGGGCAGATTTAAACATGTGGAGGAATGCGGCGATCCAAAAGGCATGGAACCAGTTACCGACGGCGTTCGGTTTTGATTCTTGGGCAGAGGTAGCGAAGAACGACGACTTTCCTTCATTGAGATAATATACCCATACTTTGAGCGCAAACAACGCTCGTTCTGTATTGCACACTGGTATTTGTCTTGTATCTAACAATCTTGAAATTCCGTTGTCACAACCACCACCTTCCCCGACAGGGGGATCTAACTCCATATTTGCAAACCTGATGCCGCTATGCGAGTGCCCCCCCCCAAACCAAACCCACTCTCGACCCCCGAATCCCCTGGCCAGTAGCGATGACTGTCACACATGTACAGCTCGCGTACGCTGAAGATGAACCGAGGGCAGAGGCTGTACAATGAGATGGTGGCGAGCATGGTCAAGACCATCCCCGGCACCTCTAGGCTAAATTCGAAATGATCACATCGTAGTCGATATTGTAGAGCAAATACCTATCGACAGGAGCGAGGTTACTAGTTTGGTGAGACGAAGAGAGGGAAGAGAGAGACGTACGCCAAAAGTAAAGGACGTTCTCCCTGACGAGCAGGTTGATGTACCGGCTGGGTAGCCATTGCCTTGTCGTCTTGTACACTTCAAAGGATTCCTGGAAGAATCGAACGAGGGAAAAGATAAACATGAGGGTAGCAAGAATAAATCGAGGAACAGATGCATATAAACCAAGCCCAGATAAGGAAGAGATCGATATACTGCGAAAAGAGTCGTCGAGTACTCTAGCACTCCTCACTGAGAAGAGGGGAGCAAGGTGAATTCTTGCAGTAAAGCGGTCGACACATACATGTGTTATTTTCAGGGTCGTTCCAAATGCCCATGAAAATAGCAAGAAAGATGATCGTGGCTATATAAAGTAGAAGGAGCACCCCAAATACGATCCGGATCCTTGGTATATTGCCCGTACCCGCAAGATCATTACCACTGGTTTAAACACAACCCAAACGTAGTTTATCTGCGGTAATCTTCAGCGGGAGGAATGTCGCGGCAAAACCGAATACAACCTCTTTTAGAAAGGTGATTACTATGAAATCTGACTCTAGTGAGAGTAGTCAGCTGAGAAATAGTCACGACTCACTGTAATCATATACGATAGCGGTAATAGTGACAACTGCAATGGGTCATCGAGATCAGTCCGACAAAAAGAATTAGTTCACCGCGAGTAAGTGTGAAACACTCCTACCGGTTATGTAGTTGTTCAACCGCAACGCTGCCAAGAGAGATTGTCCATCGTTGGGGTCTACTTGAATAAGAGGAGATGTAGTTGGTTTGCTAAATAGGCGGCATAGAGGGAAAGCAAAATGTTTTGCCAGGATGAGGAATGATTCGAACGAATAAATGACTCGGAGTTGTGCAACGTGCCTGGGTGAACTTGGTCCAGAAAAAATAAAAGATGATCGATGACTCTAGACACTGATTTGCGCGCACCGCGACATATGGAGGAATAATGCTTCTACTAAGTCTTTCTCCTCGAGTCAGACAGTCTCACTGGGCATGCTGTGCTGGGGAGGTACAGTGTGAAAGCCGAGCATAACAAAGCACATCAGCAACATCGCCCGCCAATCATCATTTACTTACTTCTTACTATTTGCGGTGATGCGGTGTGGGCCAGACTACTGACTCCGGGACGTTCAGCTCGAGTCAGAGTTCACTGTTGTGATGATAAATTGGATACCGTGACACATGGCAGGAACCATTCAAATTCGCAATGCAATGCAACCAGCAGAGCTATTGCTGAGGATAGGTACATCATTTGATGAACCGAAGGTTGACAATTTTGGTCGCAGCCTCGAGATTCGTTGGAACGTCCTCAAGAATTCGTCGTACACTTTGTGCGTGCGTGCCCTCAGAAAGGTAGGATATTGAAAGCGTGTTACCTATCGCACTTTCCTCTTTATTGGTCGAGAGACTTGTTTTAGGAGCCCAGCTAAGAAGCCCCTAACTTACCTCACTCTCCACCATGCCTACACTAGCACCCGTAGCTCAGACGACAGGATCACAGGTGGATCGCCTCGACCCATGGAAAGAGGACGGAAACATCGTCCTCGCAGCCGAAGGAAAATACTTTCGTGTTCACCGTAGCATCTTGAGCACCTATTCCGAAGTCTTCAGGGACATGTTTGACTGCCCTCATCCCAACGAAGTCGAGAAAGAGTTGGTCGACCTCTGTCCCGTCGTGCACCTCCACGATGCGGCCACAGATGTTCAGATAATGCTAAAAGCATTGTACGACAGAAGGTTAGTGCAACGACGCAGGCTGCACCCCCCTGACGATCCAACCCACGTGACAGCTACCCCTTGCCGTGTTTTGAGAGAATGCCCATTTCCTTCGTTTCTGTATTCCTGCGCCTAGGCGAAAAGTACGCCATTCCAGGGTTCATCAAAGAAGCAAAAGCGAAATTATGTTGCGCCTATGAACCTACATCGATCAGCACCGCCTCCTTTATAACGCCACGCTTTCCCTTGGATCTTTTCCCGGCAATCACCGACAGTGATCCATACAACTTTCAGCTCATGAACCTCTTGCAGGAGATGGGCTTAAAAGCCCCTCTCCCGATTGCTATGTATCAATGCATCGCTTCCAGTCCTTTGACGAACATCGTCGATGGCTACCAAGCCAACGATTCATTCCATTCGTTGTCCCCTGACAATCTGCGGTCATTTATCCGGATGAAAGATGTACTCGAAAATTATCGAGTGCAGCTGGCGAAAATCTTGTGCCCGTCGTCCACCTGCCTTCTATTGAATTGCAAGTTAAATATACGTCGGCTGTGGTCGGAGGATATCAATGTTGTACCGCCCTTTTGCCTTTGGAGGGCTGGGTGGGACAAACTGTTTTGCGAGAGTTGCACATCAAGTTTAAAAGCGAAGCGCGAAGCAGAGATGAACAAGGCATGGAATAAAATGCCTTCAGCTTTCGGTTTTGATTCTTGGGTGGAGGTGAGGAAGAGCGGTGACTTTGCCTCTTACAATTCATATGTAATAAGACGTGTTTTCATCAACTGTTAATATATGATCACTTGAACGGTCGATCAGCCTGGTTAAACGGGCAGTAGAACTCGAGTATAAGATGAAGTTGAGTTTTGGTCGGGCTCGGTTTCACGACATACTTATGCCATAGACAAGTGCGATGCATGGGAAGATCATAAAGGAGCTGAGTACATGAGTGCAAAGGAAATTCTCCAGAGGCTCCATTTACTCTGCGTCGACGACGGTTGTTTGGAGGCCCTAATTGTCACAAATCAGCGAAAAAAATTGCATGGGAAGGAAAGGATATGCCTGCCTTGAAAGAGGTTACTTCAACATGGCTAGCATACGTGTAGAGCTTCTCTTTTGCGTTCTCTTCGTCGTTACGTTTGCCTGAGATGCGTATAAGGCAAACCGACCGACAGGGCTTACAGAGGAGATACTCACGCTCCAATTTTACGCGTATCCGATGTGGAACAGTTTTGATGCCCTGTGCCCATAGAGCCTGGTTAAGCTTAGGGTCGAGCCGAATGTCCTTGGTGCCCATTGATTTCCTGGCGAACTCGACCACGGATTTAACGGCCCATGGGGCACGCTTTTTGAATGAGCGACCATGCACGAGCTTGTGCAAATGGATCGTGTACTCCCGCGTTACGACGTCTTCGAGAGCAGAGCGCTTGCCGGTCTGGATGAAGTGATCACGGTCAATTCGATAGATCATTCCAGGTCATCATATTGACAAACTTTGCCGCCTTTTGTTCTGGCCTGTGGGACGTGTGAGAACGGGAGGGAACGAGAGCGAGTTACGTACCATGTCTTGAGGATGTCGATGTCGGTGCGTGGACAGACTGGTCAAGTGTGCTGCTCCTCGCTTTGGTTGTGTTTGCGTTGTGGCGGGCAGTGCAGGATAAGGTTTGTGGCTGGTATCACGATACAGTTATTCGGCAATTACCGTTACCGAAATGTTCCTGCTTTTGGAAATGGTTTCCTATCGCCAATATTTGCTGGTGAACCTTCGGGTTCTTGATTAATCTCACTCATCCTATAGAGAACTATGCATCCCGACTACGACTGGGTGCACATGCCGCGAGTAATATGACGTACGAATCTCGGACGGCAGGCGGGGGGTCTGGCAAGTATAAAGGTGGGAGTTGGCAGGGAGCCTCATACCAACAGTTGCCTCTTTGTCATTACAATGCGCGCGCTCCGCAGGTCCTTCTTTGCCTTTCTTGCTCTCATTGCACGTCAGAGCCATCCCAGAACGTTTCCATACCCATCATGAACCGTCGTTTAGACTACGCTGCCCCACGCTTGACCAATGCGATGATACTTGGTTGCGCAAAATCAAGCATTCATTGGCTCGACTACCGCTTGCATAGCCTTATCCTGCTCCGGCAGTGGCCTGCAGAATGCTGAAGGGCCTTCTCTGCTTCGCAGTCGTGAAGTAGTATTCTGCGATGTCAATGCTACAGTCGACTCCCTCCTAACGCATACCCCATATAACGCATACTCCCTTATAACCCATAGCTTTTTCAATTTCCCGAGTCCGTTTGCAGGCCAT
>MU130755.1:50883-117013 GCA_015039435.1 Imleria badia | reverse complement strand
CGATAACGAGGGTAATTTGATAGTTGAAGAACGGGCTGTAGAGACCTTGGATGACGCATCTGACTATGAACATGACTTTCAAAGGTTGGGCTCCGGGGACAAGATAATTGCACAACAGCTGCAAGCGACAAGGATATCTACGAGGCGGTGATGGAGACAAAGGTGGCACGAATCGAGCAAGGGCGATGGTGATGAGGTCAGCAACGGGAATAATGACTGCGACGAACCTCCAACGCAGAAGGAAGCACTCCGGGCGATGATGGTCTTGTGCAAGTATGCCAACGAGATGGATGATCCACTTGCACGTAAGGTAGAGGCGGTACTGGGTTCATTCGGGCGGATGACACGGGTCCATAAGATGAAGAGTATGAAGGACAGAAAATTGACTAGTTATTTTACTCGTAAATAGTAGAGGGGTACTACACTTATTCGCACATAATGGCTCTGCCGTAAAGGTCGACCTCCCCAACAACGCATACTCCCTCATAACGCATACCTTTAGGCCTATCCCGACGGGTATGCGTTAGGAGGGAGTCGACTGTATACCACTTCGCAGCCTGTTACTTTGACAGCGACGGCTATTTCGCCCTCGATCGGACCACCATGCCACCAATGAGTAGTCACTAGCATCGGGAACTCATAAGCGCTGAATCAGTGCTGAACCAGTGCTGAATAAGCCCGCTAAGCGTCGCTTTCCCTTTTCAGAGTCGCTTACGGGCATTCTGGCCAATGAGAGACTTGCAAAACTGTCGTGGATGAGTACGTTATTTTTGCGCTCTCCAGATGGCCTAGCAGCATGAGCATATTTCCTGGTGCCGTTACTGCTCTTGTGGTCGCTGCAGGTCTCTAAGTACATACTTGGACCTCTTGGACGTTCTTGTCAGAGCAACCAATCTTGTTCGATAGTAGATACCGATTTGGTGGGATGCCCGGAACCCGACAAAATATTCGGGTCGATCGCCAGATTCGCCACAGCTTGATCGCGTTCAAAGGCCGCGACGCTTGCCCGGGACGTTGAAACGGTTGCACGCTTGTCCCTACTATTCACGTCTATCGGCTAGTCAAAGTTTCTCTTGTGATTCGCTTTTTTATTTCTCCTTGGCCTGGCCTTTGAAAGCAAGGGTTGCTTCTTCGCTATTGGCCCGCCGTCGGACACCACAAACCAGCAACGTTTGCATTGCCAAGCCTCGAAAAAAAGTCCAATTTGACTGCTGCTCGTTCTCTCCTGCTCGTGGTTAACGCCTCGATGAATGGCAAGTGGGTACAGCTGAAACGAGTACCGACACCCTTGGCACTCCTAGTGGGATTATTACTCGGGCTGCTCATCGGCCGTTCATTGCCCTCCAGCGTACGTTTCTGGTTTGATGCGACACAACTATATTCACGTTCTCTGACCTTGAACCAGTTTCTTGCTCCGTCTTGGACAGACAAACCTATATACGTTTCACGCTTATCCGCACGGAAACAACTCACGCTACCAACCATCGAACAACGTCGTCGAGTACTCGAACTTCTCTCCACACTTTCACCTCACCATACCGCAGAATGCACGCGCAGCTCCCAACCTCTATACGTCCAACAAGTCAGAGAACGCTACAAGTCTCTTATAGGGACCAAGCCTGCTTCGCAGACGTCTTGGTTATCGTCATTTGACTTTGGCAGCTTCGGTGACTCCCAACACGTTCACCTTGCCCCGACAAAAGAACACAAATATTTCTTTGCCATCAACTTGTATAATTCGTTCGATATCATCCCAGATCTATTCGCGACACTCTTTCGGGTCTCCGCAATACTAGGATACCATAATGTGTATGTCTCCATATATGAAAATGGATCGACGGACCAAACCAAGGCGTTACTCCGCATATTCGACGCACTCACGAAGAGCGTCGGGTTGAGGGTGACGATTCGAACGTCAACGAGGATGAGGGGAGCATTCAACCATCGTATCGAATACCTTGCAGAGGTCCGCAACCAAGCATTCAATCCTCTATACGAGCTCAGAGACTCGCACAACGAATATTTTGATACCATCATCTTCATGAACGACATCCTACCTTGTGTGGACGATATCCTGGAACTTATCTGGCAAAGCAGGAGACAAAACGCGGGCATCACTTGCGCCGCAGACTATATGTATCATCAAGAGCTCGTGGGTTTCTCATTCGTTTCTTCGTCCAATCCTCGTTGTCTGACTGAGGTGACTGCCTAGGGATCGCCGGTCTTTTATGACAATTGGGTATCCCGTGATATCAATGGCACAGCATTGGAAAATGCACCCTTCGAGGCTATCTTCCATGACCCCCAGTCCTCTGACCGTTTCCAGATGCATCTCCCCCTGCAGATGCAGGCGTGCTGGAATGGTGTTGCGGTGCTGGATCCCGCACCATTCTATACGCCACCATATGTCCGTTTCCGCATGGCGAAACTGGCTGAGAACGAATGTTCGGCGTCTGAGTGCAGTCTCATCTGTAATGACTACTGGGAGGCTGGTTACGGTCGAGTACTAATGGTGCCTAGAGTGAAGTTGGCATATGACAAGGTGCGCACGAGGAGAATTCAAACAACATGGTTGGGATTGCTCATTTGGACACACAGAAAGTGTTTGATATCATACATCCTCAGAGACGAAATCTGAGTGCTATACGGGCATACGTCCGTCTTGGGGGTCTCCCTGATAACCCACGTACGGATCCTCAAGATCGGTCGTGGTTTGGTCCCCACGACAGACTTTTCACACCAGAGGAAAGCGAGGAGATAGAGTTTGTACCTGGGCCTGAGCATGGTGGGTGACCCTGTGGATCAATACGCTACCGAAGACTGACTGCGCGTGGATTTCAAAGTATGGTGTTGGGGTTGGGATGGAGCAGGCGATATTGATGGTCCTGACGTGGATCCTATATGGGAACCGATGCCAAATCGATCTCAGAGCGAGGGGGCGGTGACGGTGAAGCACCAGAGGTTGATGGATGGGTTGTGAGTAGAGAGAGGTTGGGAAACCCTGCTTAGATCTCTGTCATTATCTAGGTTTAAATCTATGCTGTTGGGTACTTTTTTTCTCCAACTCAACCCCAGTATTGTTATTTTTCTGCAGGAAAACAGAGGCAAGGGCTTTTGGCACAGTTGGTAGCGCGCATGCTTCGCATGGTGATTGCATGAGGTCGTGGGTTCGACTCCCACAGAGTCCATGTATTTTGTCCGCGAAACTTCATTTTGATCCAGAAAATATTGTAATAGGCGCTCGGACCGCGTTTGAGCCGGTTTACTAAGTGTTTTATCATTTCGACGACTTCGCAACCAGCACACGTGTTTCGTCTTCGGCACGCGGTTGACACATGCAACGACGGTCAGGCCTAGCCAAAGGACTTGCACGCATCTCCATTCCGTCCCAACACCGTCTCACCGGGATGGGCGTCGACCCGACGCGTTCACGATGGCACCGACGTTCCTTTGGCGTGCCCAATCGAATATGGGCCCTCATGCTTGCCCTCGTGTCTCTTGTAGTGATATCTCGCCAAGTTCTCTCGTACCACCGACAACCGCAGCAAGTCAGCACTGCTGGACTGGTACCGATAAACTATTTTCACTCGGCCAACTATTTCTCGACCAACTCCTCAGAATGGGATACGTCAAGCAATCCGTTTAATTTTTGTCCAGTTTTTGGACCCGGGGATGACATTGCAAAGAAGTACAACACAATGGCGCTTGCTCAGAGTCGGTTACACCTGGGGAGTGGAGGCAGGGTGCATCGAGTGATTCACAAGGCATTGCTGGGCCAGCCAATCACGATGAGCGTCCTAGGCGGTTCCGGTGAGTCTCGTGCTACGGCACTTTTTGCCACTGTGTCGTCCAACTGATTTGCACTGTCTGGCTAGTGACGGCATGTCATGGTGCTGGTGACGACCCATTATCCCCCTTGTGCTATCCCTCCCTGTTCTTCCAATGGTGGTTGAGCGTGTTTCCACATCCTGCTTCCGAGCTCACCAATGGGGCCATGCGTCGAACGAATTCGGGCTACTTTAGTTTCTGTAGTGCACACCATGTACCCGAGCACACCGACCTCGTGATATTGGAGTTCGACGTCGATGACCCAGCGTAAGTGATACGCGACCTCTCCTGGACTACGCATCCGTTTCTCACCCGCCTTTCGTCAGTGACCAGAGGGGTATGGAATACTTTGAACTCCTTGTTCGCTCGTTGCTCGACAGGCCCGACCAACCTGCTGTCATCATCTTGGGTCACTTCAGCCCAGAAACCCATAATGCACATGGCTTCGCTGGACCAGATCATTGGCATAACATCGTTGCGCAATTTTACGATGTCCCCCACATTAGGTATGTCTTTTGCCTCAGGTTTGGGAAATTGTAGTTACCTTGCCACAGCGTGAAACCCATTCTATACCCCACGTATATGACCGACCCTGACCTCATCAACCCGTATTATGCCGACGCCATCCTTGCAAATTCTGAGGGCCACGTTGTCCTCTCGGATGTCCTGATTTCTTACTTCCAATCTCAAGTTTGCGCTACATGGGAAACAGCTCGCGGTCATTCCTACGAGACGATTCCTCTCGTGCTCGCTCCGGGTTACACTGGGGATACGCATCTTTTTGGTGGCGTTGGTGCCCGGAAAGGTGGGGCAGCGCCTGAGCGCTTCAAGGCCGCTGACGAAAACGCTGCCCCGGAAAAGAAACCTGCACAACCCCCCGCTGCCGATTCCCATTCAGACCCTCTCTACCCCGATCTACGCATCCCACCTGGCCGTATCAATACTCGACCACAGGCATCGCGGCCGTTTGAAGAGCCCGCGCCATACTGTGCGTCTGCCAACGATCTGGTGAACCCTCTACCGCCGTCGATGTTCTATGGTTCAGGATGGCACGCAGCGCACCCTGATCAGGGTGCCTCGCCGTTGCTAACTGCTGGATATTATTGGCATAGTTGGATGCCTCTCAGTACGTTGCGTGTTCAGATCAAGGTCGGTGCGGGAGACGTGGGGATATATTACTTGAAGGAGCCGATCGAAGACATTGGAGAAGGAAGTCAGTTAGAATGTTGGGTGGACGATAACATTCGAGGGGCTGTGATTCTCGAGAATGCAGGCAACGTCGCAACGCCCGTACCCACGTATGTTTTTTTTTTGCGTTGTGCGTGTCGTATGCTCAAATGGTATTGCACTAGACTCGAGATCATCGATCATTTTGTGACGCGGGGAAATCACTTTGTGGACTGTGTTCTGCTAGGTGATGAAGGGCAGGCGGTTCCTTCGTTCAAAATTATCGGCATTTTTGCGACGTGACGAGGCGGGCTACTTGGACCTATTCAACTCTGAGTTGGTTGAATCTCAAAACACTCATAGACGGAACGGACAATCTCAGTCTCATTTGCTACATGCTTGAATACTAGATATTGAAATATCGATCGCTTGAATCTAGGATGCAAAATCGCTGTAGTACTTCGCGTTGAATGAGAGCAGTGTTGTCAATGGGGTTAGGGTATGGTGGCGTGGGAACAATGACGTCTGAATCCTGTGTTCAGCAAGCTGCGGCTCGCCTCTTTATCTGTTTCACGAGCATTGTTGCCTTGGATTTTTTCTTCTTACGCGTCGTAGCTGAACTATGGGTATCAGAAAGGCTCCGCCAACCGGTGCGTTCTTCCTACGTTCGAATTGCTGATTTGCGTATGCCTAGACAGCTAATTGGTTCGCCATAGATGCACCACCGGCGTATCACTATGTTTCGAGGTTCTACGGGAGAAGTCTGAGGCCCATTGTTGTTGCAAGTTCGTCGCATCGTTTGCATCCATGAGTATATACTCATCGTCTAGCGTAGTATCTCTTGTCACCGCTATTTGGGCTCTGGCATGGTGAGCGTCTCTCATTGGTGATAGCCCAAACGAAACCAAATGCTTAAAATCCAACGGATTTCCATTCAGGACTGTATGTCACAGACTTTTGTGCTCGATGTCGTGCCTGTATTGACGAAAGCTCGCTAGGTATCGTCTTTTATGCAGCTCAACCTTGCCAACAGTGGTAGGTTTGCGCATTGAACACACGTGCTCGTAATGACACGTCCGTTTTAGATGGCGTGCCAAAGCTTGCTCCATTGGCAATAGCGCAAGGCGTTATGTTTGCAGTCGCGTGCGCTTTCGAGACATATGGTCTTGTAGCTTCGGTACTGGTAGGTTCCAGGGCTGCTTTATCAGGGATATCGTGATTCACAGTGGCGGTGCAGCAACGATTCACCATGGTCAAGATTTATGCATTCCTGTGTGCGCTGAGTACACTGCTCGTGATTGGAGTCGGAATCATGAGGGTCGTTACCCATTTTGTATTCAAGGTATGGGGATGTTCTTCTAGATTTCTATATTCCGTCGTTGCTCACCGCATGGTAGTCTGATTTGATCACAGAGTGTACTGCCATTGTCCAGACTGGGACTGGATCAATTAGCTCGGTGGGTGTCTGAGACTATTGTACTCGGTATGGCTGATAGACACCCTCCAGGTTTTTGGAATTTGGGGTTCAAATCCGACGGATAATCTCAATCAGACCCAAGCTGCGCAATGTGAGTTTCCGATATTTATCTTGTCCTGCCAAAGATGTGACACATGCTAGACTGCGATAGTGAATGGAACCATGATTCCTGGGCAGAAATTATAGCCCTTCTCCTCGAGATCGGTAGGCAGTGTTCTATTCTGAAATGCACAAAGATCTAATCATCCTTGGACCAGTCCTTGGATTATTCTTCACGTCCATCGCATTCGCGTACTATCGGCAATCGCTGGATCCCAGTAGCCTCGCCAACTCCTCCCGCTTACCGTCAAACCAAGGGCGCCAGGATGGCTATCCAACACACTACAACCCACCGTATGATGAGACTGCCTACCTGCCAGTCTACCTACCACCAGCAGGTGCACCTCCCAGCGATGGCAAGCCACCAGAATACAAACGCGCTTCGTATGTGTCGTATGCGGGGGACAAGGATGCTAAAGAGGACGACCCCTTCTCTGATTATGATGGCCCGAGCGTACCGATGCCGACCCATTGGGTAGAGGACCGGGACGTCACTTCACCGTTACGGGTTTGAGACTGATAGATACTTTTATTCTATTGCTTGCAGTTTGATCGGACAGTTCCTTCTTGTACTATTGATGCTGCCTACACTATGACAGAGACGAATCTCAAACGACCGTATTATGCATATCATCCTCCACGGAGGTTCATTTTGTTCAATGGGATGGAGTGAATTGTACATAATGGATTGTTGGAACATGCACTGACAAGAACTACAGTGATCCCCGGTCACTTGTAAAACATGTCACCTCAATATACTTCTTGCTAGCATGTCCTTTTTACATATTATAATAGATATATGAGCTACTCTCAAGTGTGCTGAACCACAGACTCAGCGTAAACTTTTTTCGAAGGCACATTTTTTGACTGGCTCAAGTGCCAGGGGTGTGTCAGTTTCAGGGGCTAACCCTATGAGTTGATCCTTGCTCAACTACACCTCACTGAATGCTCTCCGAAAATATCACAGTGTCAGTCTCTTCACATATACCTCATCATGAGGGTCAAAGCACTGTGCAAAAGCAATTGTTGTTGTGTTTTAATAGCGTCTGAAAATGGGTGTGGCTCAAGTGACCGGGGATCACTGTATATGAAGTCGTGTAATATTGACTAAATTCGTACGTATAACGCATGGTGGATATACAATCACGTCGATGAGCCTCCCTAGTAGGAGGCATCAACTCAAATTTCCTCGTTCTTGTTCTTCGCCGCCTCTTTTTCGCACTCGGACTTGTGCCTCTTCCAATCCGCTTTCTGGCACGATGTCCCACAGTACGAGACGGCCTTACACCTGCATGTATATGAATACAGTGAACGTTGGCATTTGGACTCACCGAGCACATGCTTTACTAGCACCTCCCCATTGGAACAGCCTATCCTCGACAACAGGGTCTCTTTGCCCTCGAACCCGGGATGCCTTGAGCTTCAACAAGGCGCTCGTCTCTGGGCAACCAGTATACCGACACCCATAATACCAAGTCGATAAAAGGTCCCACCGGCCAGAGATGGTCAGAATCATCCACCCATGACGTCTCCTCGTTGCGTTGGGCACGTTGCGGTATTTCTTCAATAGCGGAAGCCACTCTGCAGCGGATTGGAATTTTTCGGGTTTTTTGCTGAGACGGCGGTGTAGAAAGTAGAAGATGATTTCTCTGTCTGAGAGGTGGCTCGCGCGCTCAAACGGTTCGATACTGTATCGGGAGTAAATTTGGTGCATGATGTCCGCAAAAATGGGTGTTTCCTTTGGGGTAGGTCAAGTCAGTCGATAGAAGGTCTCGGGAGAAGGAACGTACCGCAAACTCGTTTCCGTCTACCTCCAACTTGTGGATCAGCCCTCGCATGATGCCTAACAGCGATTCCGGGGTCTGATGTGCCCAAGCCTTTACGGGAAGTTTTTCCATGGCTGTCTTGCACAAACCGTCTTTACAGGTGCTCTCAGCCTTTTTTTTCCAAGCGTTATTACGGCGACGCTCAGGCTCAAGGATTTTTTGGTCAACTTACCCAGTCCCCGACCAGCGCCGGCAAGCCGCCTGCATGCGATAACCGTACGAGAAGCTTTGGAGTCCAATACACGGGGCGCATCGCGTCCGTGAGCGCGTCGCCTAATGCAAGTCGATACATTGGAGTCGTGCTCATCATGACAAGCCTCTTCAGCGCCTTCTCCTGCCGCTCTTTGTCCTTGTCGTCGATTACCGGGTTAAGCAGGAAGGCGACGAGAACATCGCCGAGGAAGAAGCTGAGTTGGTAAGCTGCAGTGTCGTTTCCCGACGTGTCCTCGAGTTCGGCCGCTTGGTAGCGGTCGTCGTCTTCGGCTTCCGGGTCAGCTTGTATAACCTGTTCGACAGCCGCCGCTGCGAGCCGCCACCGACCGAGGTCGATCGGATCATCGAGTATGAATGTCTCCAGCCCCAAGGCGTTGGCGAGACACGCGCGGAGCCTGGCCGGACTCAGCTGCAAGAAGAGACCGCATTCATGTAGTTTGAGGCCGACGTCGTTGACGTCCTTCATGTCGCAGAATTTGAACTCGGTCGTCTTTCGTTTGGTGAATACCGTGTCGTAATACACGCGGAGCAGATGGCGGACGCGCCGGAAGAGAGCCGGAAGCTGTCGCGTAAAAAAAGTGTTCAAATGCCTCCTCGGTAGAGGACGCGATGTTCTTCATGGGAGATAATTCGTATCTTACCCGTGCCCATTCCTCGCGCGAGACTGGACCGTGTTTCATGACGATATCGTAAATCTTGGTGACGGATTCTGTCAAGCCCGTCGCGATAGGCGGGTCGAGTAATGGTGCACTTTGGAGTTTGTCCCCAGCGGTGACGGCTTGCATGGCTGTCCCTACGACAGCCAAGCTGAGGCGTGCCTTGACTTGCTCACGCACTGTCTCCTTGAGACGAGGAGCTCCATAAGCGTGTTTATCTCTCGCGTATTGCTCCTTCGCTGCTCTGCATGATCGCGTTGCGACGCATCAATCGCGCAAACGCACGATTCATCTCAATTCAGCTGTCAGCGAACAGCCTGGTTCCGTTCCGAACTTCCATTTCGTCGTGGGATCCAGGTAGGTTCCAACAAGTAGATAGAATGCGACGGGCTTCGAAATGCCCACAATCCTCCTAGTCGAGTATGTGGTTCATGAAGAAGTCTTGCGCCACTGTGAGTCGCCCGGCGCTCACTGGCGCGACTCGAAAAAGTCAAGGATGCTCGTGTGCTCTTCAAGTCGTGTCGTCCCATCGCCGACTCGATGCCGAGACGACACTATCAATTGCAGGAACCGAAGTCTGGGTGTCTTGCCATCTTCTCCGGAGGCGCCTTTGAGAGTCAACTTTGACTCGGATGTCACATGGGGCAAACCGCCCACACCTCTTGGTAGCAATCCAAATATTTGGTATATCAGTCCCGGAATTATACATAAATCTCGTAGATATAGGGAGGTATACTAAGTGCTCTGTGGTAGTTGTGCATCTCCAGCAATACATTTGAAGCGTTTTTGCAAGTCAGGAAAGTAAGTGACGGCAAGCCGCGAGGAAAGCGAACCATGATACTCGTCATGGTCCAAAATCACATTGTGTGCAATCTCGTGGGCCATGATGAGAAACCTATTTGATTGAGGTGAATATTTTGCACATAAACGTTGGCTCAACGCACCATTCAATAATCACTTTCTTCTCTTCAACATCCTTGGTATAGACTTGGTGCCAAGATTAACTTACGGCTCGGAGCATAGGATGGAAATTTACGCACAGAATTTGTAGTAATGTGCCAGATTGAAAAAAATATACTTTTGGTCTCGATTGAAGGCCATTAGATCATCATCCGTGTCTTTCCAGAACATGTAGCAGGCGTTAGAGGCTTCTTGGCCAAACACAAGTGTCAAGTCTGAGATGAGCCGCGCAAACTTTTGGAGGGCAGGCAGTGGAGGCTGTTGACACTCTGCGTCCTCTACTCACGTTAGTTTGAATAGCGAAATGGGATACTCTCAAAGGTACTCACGTGCCAAAAAGAACTTGATACGTGTACTTTCATCTTGCAGGTTCGCTAGGTGTTAAGTTGAGTCAGTAATCAAGATCCAAATGACAGATTCAAGGACCAACTTTTCTCTTGCAGCATTATGGTGCGGGCCTGCTTGCAATGGCTATTGTGCTTCTTGAAACTGGGGGGGTTTGGTTGACAGGGTGCGCTAAAATCAGGAGACTGGCCATTCGGGTTTGACCCGCCCCACGATCCAATTGCTTTTAGCATATCTATCGGGAGGCGTATCAACAATGCATCCGAAAAAGAGCATAGACAATCTTACCTTCTTCTGGAGGTATCGTTTTCTGGCCGGAGAACCTCAAATGCTTTGGGCTGAGTACTCCCACCACGCTCACCAGAAATGGAGGCAGCGGGAATTTAACTGTGGTCTTCTTGCGGGACTTCGCTATCGAGAACGGATTATAAACAGATTGAAGCGGTGCATCATCAACAATGTCACCTTTTACAGCAGGAGCGCTTGGCAAGTCAGATTTTATCCCACCGCCGAAGTAGCCTTCAAGGCTCTTGTCATCCGTCGCGATCAACGAGGAAAGGAGCAGCATATCATTGGGTCCAAATGTTTTGAGCAAGACACGACAAAGAGCCACAGCAATGCTTTATGGAAATTAACACGGGTGAAGATAGAGGGAGAAGAACATACTCATTGCGCATGTCTACCGACTCGCAAGAGCCCTTGACCACCCAGAGGGTACACGACTCGACCTCAAAGCCTGCCTTGACATGAACGGGATCAGTCTCCTTATATTTTGGGTCCACGCCGTCAGCCAAGACTCCGGGTGGTGGCGCAAATTTTTTCCTCATCGTGAGACTCTTGCAGGCCCTCACCCGAAAATCGACTGACGAATCGTCGTTGTAAAACGAAACATCAGCCTTCTCGCTGTTGTCCCGCTGACGCATAAAGCATATGATGCGCCGGACGAGTTGGTTGCGGTTCAGCGGTAGGTTATACTTGTCATCGTGGCCAAGGGGTTTGATCTCATACCGCACATACGTCCCGAGAAATTGAGAACCCATTTTGTGATACATTTCTATGATAAGGATGAGTCAACTAATAATGAACACCGGAACCAGCACACCTACTTTCAATAACATTGTCTTTATCGTCCTTGGGGGCCAAGAAAACGTTGCGACCAAAGTCGTGATTTTCCCAGTCACGTATGATCACTTGGTGTGCTGGTAATAGTTCTTCATGACCGTCGCGCTCCCGCCAAGCAAGAAACATTCGGGCTTCCTGCATAGCTCTCTTGTCGTCCTCAGATAACGAATCTAACCCAGAGGCGATGGTACGCAAGTCCTCGAGGTACCTAAGGAAGCATAAGTCACCTCACATGTCGCCGACAATCGACTCACAGTTGGGGGTCGTTCCCGAGGGCTCTCAGGTACCTCTGAGGATCCTGCACTATTTTGCGGACGACGTCTGACGCGTCGGGTGACTCCTTGGCACAACAATACTCTAGGAATTTATTCCCATGATTGCTCCCATCCCGACTGAAATCAACAAATGGAAAAATGTTGTGATAATGCTCCTTCGTGTTGGATGACTTGATGAAGCACTCTTTCGGGGGAAAGTACTCGATAGGTGTTGGTTCGGAAGACGAAGGCCCAAGACTCTTCACAGGTACGAAGGGAATCGTCGAGAATTGTTCGCGCAGCGTCGGAATGGGAACTTTATGATCAAGGTCAGAAACATATCCAAGCACGTAACGCGAGACTCGGACCTCTTCCGTGCAAGAACAAATGCTCAAACCAGGTGGTGGCAGTGTTCAGGTCTGGTAGCGTGTGGTTTGGAGTCTTGAGATATTCGATAATCGTGTCAACGGACGGGTCATCCTTGACCCCTAATCTCGAGAGGTCGCGACACAAAGCTTCGGAAGCTTGTTTGAAGCCCAGCTTCTCCCACATGGGCGATGCGAACACCTGTAGAGATATATTAGCAACTTAGCAAGTCTGAGACTACACGTCGCATTACTTCGTTCGGACGCGCAAGTGACCCGCACTTCGTTGGTATAAAGGCAACGTTTGCGAAGTCATCGGGTTTGTAAGCATTATAGAGTGTCTCGAGATTCGACAAGAGATATCTAAGTGCAGACCGCTGAACCTCTGGTTCGCTCGAACCAGCTTGCGCAATGATCTTGGCGAGGGTCGGAGATCTCTGGATGCCTAGAAATTCAACGAACGGTTCCATTTCGAACAAGGGGTCGACAGTGCTTTGTAGTGAAGCTATGCCATTCCGTGGTAATGCGAGAATCGGGAGTCCGAGTTTGCGTATATCTTCATTGGGCAAATGCAATTCAGTCGCAGATACCCGACCATGATTCTGTGAATAGAAAACGCTCTTCTTCTTCAAGTCATCGAGCCGTTCATCCGTCAACTTTCCCTGGAGAACGATTGCCAAAAACCGTAGAAGGCGCTCGTTGGATCCTTCCGAGGCGGCGGTCTCTAACCTGTAGAATCTGTTACGGCGGAACAGAAGCAACTCATATATTGGACATACCTTTCAACCATTTCCTTCCATTCCATCATTCGACGCACGCGGAGGAGCATCAACACCATCCGTACATTTTCCGGGTTTACTATTACTGGCCTATACCGAAAACCTGTCTCTGCAACGTAGGTCACCGGAATGTCGAGGAAATCACCTTCTTTCACAACCGGAAGGTTCCCGAGAATGTCAGCCTCGCCAAAGTATGAATCGGCTGGTAACCTCAACCCCATATTAGTGGGTATACAATCAATATCCTTCATGAGATCAGCGATGTGATCCCACTGTGGTAGAGTCAGCTCTTCCACGAGCGCGAATTGGACGAGGACGCGTGAGATACGGCGGCCCAAGTCCGGGTCCCCGTTTGGGCCGAGCTGTCGTGCTTGGTCACAAGCGTATGTAAGCCAAACGAGAAGCGGGAGCTGAGACCATCCGAAACACTCGACGGCATCCCTGCTAGGCACACCCGACGTCACGTCGATGTAGATGTTGTCCGGAGGGGAAAGATCATCGGGAAGTGGAAATAATGTAAAGTATTCGATGTTCTTGAGCGCAATCTTGACTCCGTTGCTAGAACGTAGAACAGCACGAGAGGCAAATTTCTGGCAGAATTTCTCTCCTGCAGCTTTGGATTCAGACGAAAGTAAGTTCTTCTTGGTCTCTTCCCACCAAGCAAAGAATAACTTCATCACATCCTGGGTGACTCCAGTTTCAAACTCGGACACGATGTCTTGATACTTGAACAGCGGAATGTCGTATCGTTTGACAATCTGGGAGTTCTGGCCGGGCTCGACCCCCTCGTGAAGCACCAGATATTTCTTGAGGAACGACAGATCTTTGTTTCTTTGGCGGAATTGCGCGTCCGACGCATCCGAAATCCCAATGTCGGACACGACCAGAAACGGCGACTTTGGCTTGTGGCAGCAAAAGAAGAAGGCATCTTGCAGAATCTGTGACACTCCGCTATGCGGCACAGTAGAGCCAAAAGCGAAACGCGCCATTGTACGCAAACCCCGTTGGGTGGCAAGCTCACCCATGGATTCTGCGACGCGCATTTCTTCCTCGTATATTATGCGTGCCAGAAAACCACCGACCCAAAGAACTTCGTTGTTCCAAGCTGTTGACAACGTCAGACAAGGGACGCGAGGAATGTTGACTGCTTATTTTTACCCACCTGCGACCTGCCCATTCCTGTCCAGCCACTGGTCGTCAGCAGGTATCGCGATATACGTGTACGTAATGTGCTTACGCCAAATCAATCGAGCCACGTTCCATCGTGGGCAAGAAGTGCGCAGAAATGTGTAGTCCTATGCCCGTCGTTTGGTTGGTAGTCTGACCCTGAACATGAAATGTAGAGCATGTCGACAGTTGGAAGGAAATACTTACTATAAAGAGGCGACCGCTGTTCAGTTCACAGTGAGATATCGACATACGTCGAACAATAACCAAAGGGACATACCTGTCGTTCTCGGGTACAATGCCCTGTGAACCAAATAGAAGGCGTGCAAGATGTTTCGCCTTGTTTGAGCTCAAGTTCTTGACGCTGGCCAAGGAATCATATTGATCAGTATTAAACTAGAACAAGAGTGGTCAACAGCGGCGAATTGTTCGACTGAATGGTGCGTACATAGAGAGCCTTGCATTTAAAGGAAGATGGAAGTGATTTCATGCTTGACTTCACTCCTCTGCTCATCTCCGAGTCGGGGTGCAGATTAACGCAGGTCGTTGCCGTATACAAGTCATGCATGATTGCGTTTTCCTGCAGTGTAACCTCGGAACTTAGAGAGGCGGGCACGACAGAATCCCTTCTGGAACGCAGGGAGCATTCAACCAAGATGTCGTCAGAATGGTCATGGGATGAGGATGACGTCGAACTCGAAGTAAACGCCAATTCCGCAGCATCAATCGTGATTTTTTGAACTGGGAAAGGTCAGAGATGGCCAACAGCGACTAGCACAGCCTTACCAGTACGCTGTATGGATTCTACGGTCAGGGTCTCCGACGCGGTTGTGGGCATCAGATGTTGGGGGATGGGAATGGGGATTGGTTCTTTGCAAATTATTTCTTTTTGTATATGCAGAAGCGGCTGGCGGTTGCCGTCGAGATAAATTGAGATGGTGTGGACGTTCATTAGGAAAGCTACGGAAGAAACTAGGAACCTTGTGAGATCGGCGAAGCCGGGTAGTGGTTCTGGATCCTGCAACTCGAGCTCAACAGAGGTCCACAAATCCGGTGAGGTCCACGAATCCAGTGAGGCCGACGTATCAGGCGAGGTCGACGAATCCGGTGAACGATCGACAAACCGCTTGCGGAGCTGATTCTTGTTAGTCAGTATCATGGATGTTTCCACCTGGAATCTGGGCACTAACCCTCCCATCTGTCCCTCTAGAAAATTGCAGTGATTGGCCTGGGCGAATGCATGCATGAATGCTGTTGTGTGTTGAATCATGATCGAAATAGCGTTACCATTGGACTTTACGATTGGTCGATCTGATTTGCTCAGTACACTATAAAACCCTGACAACACGAGGATAAGCTTTCCAGGACCACCGGATAACGAAAGGATACTCACCCACACCGAAAGCGCCGACTTTCTCGCAGTTGTCATTGCCATGCGCTAATTCGCACCAGACCACTATCAGCCCGCACCCCCACATACCAAAGAGAACGAAGATACCTATTTTTCCAAGCCTCTCCCAGTCCTTCTCTTTGAAAATGCCCTTATTCTTGATGGTCCACTTGCGTATCTAGTATGAAGTGAAGGTAGATGCGATTCCTGAGCAAAATGACTGCTCACGTTTAGCTTGCTGATGTCGTTACGCTCGCTGGCAGACCGGCACTGCTCAGCCTCACAGCTCTCAAAGTGCACCTCGACGCAGGGCGCTTCCGCATCGTCGGCATTTTGGATCAATTCTCGGAGTACTTGTGCGGCGAGTTAGCGAAGTTACAGCAGCAAGAGAAAACAACGCACCATCGAATTCTCCAGGGTAACGAGAGAGGATATTTACCAACGCTCGCTGGTCGACCTCGACTTCTTGTAGACTTGCCTCCTATGATATATTCTGCCTAAGAACACGTTCAACTGACCGGCCGGGAACATACGTCGTTGTCTGCCATTGCGTGAATGGTTTTGGAAGAAATGCTGGAAGGAGAATGCAGAGCAAACGTTGGTTGGTGTATTTAAACGCCCAGCGCCTCAAGGGGCGCGCGGAGGGTTGGATACAACGTTGTTGGTCCATGATGATCACACGCTGAGCAGTGGCGCGGTGACATGCAAAGTACAACGATTGCTGAACTTGTCCTCGCAACTTTGTCTCCAACTGCCATCCGGAAGTCTAAGTTCAAAACTACCCCAAGTGCCTCGTGCAAAAAGTTGGACTGCCTTGAGCACCAGCACGTTCCCAGCCCAATCTCGTCTCAGTTTGGTTCCGTCTCCCACAGTTTGTTGTTCGACTTATTCAGACAAATTCTACCCATGCTGCTGAGCTGTGTCACAGCCAACTTGCCACGTAGAGACTTTATGGAGGGACCACGACTTTCCCCGTGGTAAATTCTGAGAGGCCAGCTCTGCGGCTTGTAGCAGAAAACGGAAGTGCAGCACCTAGTGTACTGAGTGCAGACGCCAGGTCTGCATGAAATCCAGATTCCAGATGCCTGCGACAAGTCAAAGTTGAGGGAATAGTTTTCTTGTCAATGCTGTCTGCACAATGGGGGGTTGGTGTGAAGGGAGGGTGGTTCGAGGTTCAGAATGGCACGGGACACAGCGGAGAAAGTGGTGATGCTATTATGACAGTGACATTAATCTATCGCACTAAGTCTCGGAGGGGTCCGAGCGCTGATACATACGCTTGGTATGTAATATGCCCATGTGAAGAAGAAAACGTGTTCGCAGTCGGTGCCGAACATGGCCGTGGCACGGGTTCAAGAACCCAAACGTGTGCCCGGATGTCATCGTCGAAGACAGGTCTGTACTAGCTCTCGAATAAAGTGGTTGTCAGTTGTACTGACAGGCGAGGAAGAGCATCCAAGGGTGATCGATACTGGCGCCCACGGTAAAATATTCTCGGTCGCATTTCACCCTGATGGAAGACATTTGTTGGCCGGTGGTGCAGATAAGGCAGTTCGACAATGGGACGTGGAAACAGGACAGGAGGTCGGGGAGTCGATGGAGATGGCCAGCGAAGTCGACGCCATTGCGGTGTCGAGGGATCACAAATGGATAGTGAGCGGGAATGATCGCACCACAAGCGTATGGGACGCGAAAACCCATCAAAAGGTCGTCGAGGTGGACAAGGAGGCCCGTGAATGCACTGTCGAAGTTGACGTCCACCCCAACTCGAGCAGGTTCGCCACTGGGAGATACTACGAGAAGTCGGTCACCATCTGGGATATAACCACGGGTGAACGGCTTCTTGGTCCACTGGAACACGACGGTTTACTTGTCGGGGTCAAGTTCTCCCCGAGTGGTGATCACATTGCTGCTGCCAGCCAGAGTTCCATCCGCGTCTTCGACAGTCGCAACGGCAACCAGCTCATCGGCATCGACATTAGTATGCCCAAATGGGCTCCAATGACTCCCCTTGCATGGTCAAACGATGGGCAGCAAATCTTCACTGCATCTCACGACCGAAGACTCAGGTCTTTCGACGTGACCACTGGATCCCAGCTCGCAGAATCAGCGATTCACGACCACGACGTCCCGTCAATTGCTCTGGCTACCGGTAACGGGAAATTCATGTCTACTTTTGCGGGAACTGTTATCTCTTTCTGGGATACCTCTACTTTCACCCAGATCGGCCCTGCCATTCAGAACACGGATACACCACGGTCGATTGCTATTTCTCTTGATGGTAGTTATCTCGCGACTGGCGGAGATAATGGGAAAATCACCGTTCGTAGTCTTGCCGGCATTCTCCCCGAATCCTACGGTCCATTCAATGTAAGCAGTTGAACATTCTCGATGTCTAATGATCTTTTTAATCAAATTATTGTTGACCTTCCTCGTGTCCAGGCCGTGAGTGCTAAATTGTTTCGCGACAGGATCATCGTTCTCTCCGTGTTGACACACTCTCCTAGGCGTCTCCCCAAGAAGAACGTGGTTCAGAAGGACCCAAAGATGCCCAAGAACAACAACCCGGTGAACAGTTGTCGACCTCGGGTGTGAAAGACAACAAAGTACCGGATCCATCCTCTGTAGGAGTTTACCATTCTGTTTCCAAAGGAGTCGCCCAAACTCACGCATCGTGTGTAGGCACGCGAGGAACCAACTCCATCATCACATTCCCACCCACCAGAGTCAGAGACACACAGTGATGATAACGCCCTACTCGAGGTAAGGGCCTGTTTATTTCCTTCTGAAGCTAGCGCTCAGATTGGCCTAGGTCGAGTTGCCATCTAGCACGCCCAGACCTCTGTTCAACTATGATGAGGTCTGTGACTATTTGATTGTCTTCTGACTCCGTGTTGACACTGCGAAAGCCACCGTCCCCAGCATCTTCTACCCATCGTAATGCTGAGGTACCCCCGCTTGACCCGTCCCACGCTGATCCCCCGCCCACAATCCCCGCTATCGAGACGACCATTCCAGAGAAACCTCTCGATACCTCTAAGTCTACTGAAGCAACTCAGCGTCGAACGTTCAGGAGTTGGCTACAAACGAGGATGGAGAGAGGTAGCAAAAGCAGGCTTCCCATCAGGCGAACAAAACGTCCGGCCAGTCGGCCGATCCTCAACCTAGCCCCTCGTCACCGATGGGAGTGAATAGCACAAATGAGGGACCTTCGACATGGACTGCAGGCCGTCGTCAGCGAGTGAGTGTTCTTCCTTGATAGACGAACGGGTACGTCTAACAAATTACAATAGCGAACGGTCGCAAAATCCCCTGTAAAACCACAGGTGTGTTGTCCTCGAGTTTGTATGCAGATCCTCGTAACACATTACAGCTTAAACCACCTACCAAAGCTGCTTCCCCCAGTCATCCGAGCAGTAACGCGAAAAATCCTGTAGATCTGAAGGAAGCGGGCGCTGTGTGTCCTTTTATTGTGATGGTTGACTTTGTCATGACGACTCGCTTTCTATTATTAGGTACAGCACGCGAACGATGCATCTCACCCCTCAACTCTGAGGGTGCACATAACGGTGCGCATCCTCTCATTTAGTTTACTCTGTTTGACTCACGGTGAACCACATTAGGAAGCAGGACAGACTACCGTCTCAATCACATTCCCTTCGTGGATTTCCTGTTTCCGTGGCTGCACGAGTGATGGAACGCATTGATCCAATGTATTTATCACATTGATTGGTCGGAATGAATCGGGGTATTATCGTCCGGCATTGACTTTCTCGACCTGCGCGCTCGATAGTATCGCTGACAATACATCATGATATAACAAATATGTAGGCTGGTAAATCGACTAGGTAGATTAACGTTAAGGTTACGGACATGGCACGGCGTGCAATTTGTTTGTTTTCCCACGAATTCTTCCTATGTAAACCACCTGTGGGTCCAGGAACAACACTCACGAAGTTACCAAGATATACGGTTGGTGGTGGAGCGCTAACTTGTGATTTGTATGAAATTTTACGACTCTGAAGAGGAAACGTGTTTCTTCTGAAACATTTTGTAGCAAGGAGTATGGAGCTAGCGGGCCTTCGTCCAGTACCGATTGCGGAACCGTCACCAGCGAGCGCAGACTCGGATGAGTCGACGTGGAAACTGGGTATGTACTCCTTAGACTTGTTGGACGGCGTGATTCCGATAGCAGAGCTGACTCTTCCCCAAAAGAAATCAAAGATAGCGGGCACAGCATAGCATACTCAGTCGCCTTCTATCCAGACGGAAAACATCTATTGAGCGCTGGAGGGAATGGGATTCGGCAATGGCAAGTTAGCGATGGTCGGGAGGTGCCATTGGGGTCCCAATCATTTCAGGGCCACAATGTCTACGCCATCTCTTTGTCAAGCGATCACAAGTGGATAGTGAAGGGGTCCGAGCAGGGGACAAGCGTGTGGGACGCAAAGGACAGTGACAAGGTCCACCAGGTGGGCCCGTCCAATAACTTCGTGATCACGGTGGACATCTCCCCCGACTCGACCAAATTTGCGACGGGGACTGGATCGCGGGGGACGGATCCACATTGCGTCAATGTCTGGGACATCACGACTGGAGAAAGGCTTGTTGGCCCGCTCGAACATGATGATGTCATCGTTGGAGTCAAGTTCTCTCCTAACGGCAATCATATCGCCACCCTCACTCAGAATCACCACATCCGAGTTTTCAACAGCAGAAATGGCGACCAGCTCATTAAATTCAACAACCAGATGCCGGCGTGGTCTGCCCTCACTCCCATTGTCTGGCTTTCTGACGGTCAGCTCTTTGCCATATCCAAAGGTGGTAAAATCAAGTCTTTCGATACGTCCACCGGGTCCCAACTTGCCGAATGGAAAATTCACAGTGATGACATCGACGATCTCATATCTATCGCTCTCTCTCCAAACAACAAATTCATTGCTTCATCCGCCGGTCGTTCGGTCTCATTTTGGGACACATCGACTCATACTCAACTAGGGAGCGTTTTGAAGGACGTGGATCGGATCCGGTCCATTGCCTTGTCTCCCGACGGCACTCATCTCGCAACTGGGGGGTTCAACGGGACAATTACCATCTGGAATCTAAGGGGTATCCTGCCCGAGGCCTATCTTCCCATCACCGTAAGCACCACATTCCCGGTGTTGGGGCAACTGATAACTTTCATTTATCGATCTACTTATCTCCATGCGCGTAAACTTATTTCCTCTTTCCATCCAGAATGTGAGTACCGTCTTGGTGATGCAAGTTTTCTGAATGTTGACGTGCGGCGTCAAGGTATCACCTGACTCAGAAAGGCCTCGAGATGATGGATCACATCCCAATCCTCCGGAACTCGAAACTGGCAGCCGAGACGACGACGACGACGACGCTCTCCTCGAGGTAATAATTTATACGATTCCTCTGAGGCACAGCGCTAATGATGGTAACAGGTCGAGTTGCAACCGAGAACATCTGCTCCATTATTCAACTACGATGAGGTGTGTAATGAGAGGGTCTTCTCTACGTCGTGTTAACAAAATGTTGGAGCCACCCTCGCCGCTGGCGGAGTCGCATGAAAGTCCTCTCAACCCCGCTGCGTTACCATCGGACTCATCCCAAGCTAAGACGCACCCCCCTCCCGATCCACCAATCATTTCGTCTCTCGAGTTACCTGACTCAGAGTCAAATCCTGTCAATGCCGAGTCATCCGAGGGCAATCAACGTCGAACCATCGGAGGATGGTTCAAAACAATGATGAAGAGGGGCAGTCACAATCGGACACTTCAGCAAACGCCCTCGGAGGAGTCCCCTCAGGTCGGTCCTTCAAACGAGAAACGTTCGACGATAACGCTCGGTAAGCGGGTACAAGTCAGTGTCCCCCCTTGTTTTCCATACAGTGCACGGATATTAACCAGGTGGCTCAGCGGACGGTTGGAAGGTCTACTGTTAGACCCCAAGTTCGTTCACACATCAATCCATTTATGAAACATCATCACTTATCGTGCTTACAGAAGAAAGCAGCCCAAATACCCGCTGCCTCGACACAACCGGCGGCCAAAGCCACTCCGCTCTCAGAAGCCGGTCCCGCCAATGTTCCCGACGAAACGAAACCCGAGACGTCGGGTGTGCAAAGAAACGTAGAGGTGAGGGTCCACTTCGCGCGCTTGGAAGTTGAGGTTCTCACTAATTCTTGTAGCGAGGAACTGGGAGAACATTAGCGTACAATTTGAATGTTGCCTTCTCCCTTTCGGTCTCGATACCATCATGGATTTGTTGCGTTCGTGTAGACACTGGCGATTGAAAGGGCTAGGTCACGGACAACAATGTCGGTATAATCCATTTGTTTCCAGTCGGTCGGTGGAATACATGTATCTTCATACTAATTGCTACCAGTACGTCGCTGTGAATATTCAGATTACTATTGACAAGTATCCAACTGGAGGGCATTTACGCAATCGTGTCACTTGCTCGGACTACCTCATTCGCCACCCTGGGTAAGTAACCTAACTACCGCAATGAGCCCGGACGCAAGCGAGTGAAGGCATGAGGGAACTACACCAATATGAACATGGGTCCTCGGAACTCGTCGGCACGTACTCTGGTGCGGACTGTCGTCCACAACTTCTATTTCATCATCATCGAGACATTACATACATCGAGCTACCATCCTTTAATTCTGGCGTTGGAGCTGGATGCATTCCTTTATGGCTTACAATACCTAGCATTGAGGCTGTTACCCGCGGAATCCGGAGAAATGATCGGAATATCACTGGTAGTGTAGGAGTTAACCATGAAGAATGTTCGTCACGCACAGCGACACAAGTCTGAACCGTGGGGCTATTACGTTTCAACCATGACCAAGGAATGGGATTCGTAGCCTGGTTGGACTGACATCGATCATCCAATGCCTTGACGTTTCGAGACGAATTGACACGAGGCGCAGTGTAAACAGACCGAATCGACAAAGGGCGTTTTGTAACAGTGCTGCGTACCACGTATAAACCAAAACACCCCGTTCCCCGTTCCTTAGCGCTTCGAAACCCACAGGTGTACTACATACCATTGGTGAGGATGTCGTCGACAAAGTCCGGTGCGTGGCAGTTCCCAGAAGTGATTGTATAATGCTGACAATTCAGTAAGATCATCGTAGTAGAAGAGTGGTTCTTGAACCTGGCTCTTGTGACATATGCACTGCAATCGCATTCCACCCCGACGGAAAGCATTTATTTGGTGGGACGAGAGATGGGGTTCGACGATGGCGAGTTGCAGACGGTCAAGAGGTGGGAAAACAAACGAGAATGGACTTGAACGCCATTTCTGTGTCGAGGGATCACAAGTGGATTGTCTGTGGGACTATGAAAGGGGCAAGCGTGTGGGATACAGAGTTGCAGGAGAAGGTCGTCGAGGTGGAGGGCAAAGTGCGGTGTGTGTGGTCGACACTTGGAAGTCATCTCAACCAGGCTAGTGGGATCCGAGTTCGCGAGACACGAGGCGCCTGTGTAAACAGACCGAATCAAAAGAAAAACTTCGAAGTGTTTTGCGATGTAACACTGCCGCGTACCACGTGTAAACCAAAACACGACGTGCGACCATATGAGAGAGGCGATTGGGAGACTATCCGTGATTGCAAGACACGCCATTCCCGATTTCGTCTGACTGAGTGTCCACATGGCTTCCAGCTGTCATGGTCATGAGCCAATGTGAACATCTGAAATCCCGAGCAAGGTGTGGCCGCGGCCATGGAGAGACGTACCGCAATGTGCGCGACCAATAGTCCCGGGTTGTTGTACACGCTCAACAAGCCAAAGGAGAGCACGATGGACGCAACCGTTGAAACCACGGAGCAATAGATGATGATCTCAATCGGACCTGCGGCCGTGCCTGAGGTGACCACATTGGGAACAGCGAGGAAGCTAAAGTTGACCGCGAGCATCACTGTGGACTGCGAGCCATGAGATATCGATATCCGATACGCAAACGCACAAAGATGGTATACCGGCCGTGATCCTATTGATGAAATCCTTCCAACGAGGTTGGATGATAATACCGTCTACCCAGACGCGTTGTAAACGAACAGCACGTTTGTTCAGTGATCCAAAGAGAAATATATTGATGGCTTTGAATAGCATGCGACGATTCCAACTCTGTTGCCCGAACAAGGGGGCATCCACATTCAAACGTGCGCACGGCTGATCGCAAAAAAAAATCCAGGAACTGGTTTTCAGCTGGTATGGGGTGTTAGAAAAAGCAGCTGATCGGTATGCTCAGTGACCCACTAAAGTACGCTATTAGTCGTGCTTCACATGATGTCAGTACCACTTCGCGTCACAACGAGGCATGGTTGTACCAACAACCCAAATACTGTATTGATCGGAAATATTCTCATCATATTCGGTGAAAGTCAACAAGAACAAGGAAAGAGACAACACAAGAAAATGTACCTTTGAGTGCAAGATCCAGGATGGCGACGAGTTCATCTTGTCCGAACGGATTTGAGGAGGAATCAGTAGTCAGTCAAGTCAGTCATCATGTCTGGCGGTTCAATAAGAGAACGACGTGGGTATTTCACAAAACGGATGTACCAGTCTTGGAATAATTAAGCATCCCTCTAAGCTCTTCAAAGGGTCGTTTTTAAAGGATACGACTGTGGGGGAGCACTTATCCACAATGCACCTTGATTCCATATCGTAGACGATAAACTTGAGTTAGAATTAGTACCAGAAGAGAACGTGACGGATACAGACATACCTGAACGACTGGCTGGAGATGCATACCAGTAATGTGCCTCGACCATTACCCTGAATGGTTGTCAGTAATTGATACTAATGATGCATTGGACATACTGATATGATTATATTGGTTGATCCCTTGCAAATCGATATTGAGATCCTTAACGCTAACTGTATCCACCCAGAAGAGAAGGCGGTGTGTGTGGTTAACCCTTGGAAGTCATCTCAACAAGGCTAGGTACCTAACTGGGGCCTAAGTTCGCATTAGCGCCCAAGACACGGGTCCAAGCGCCTATGTAAACAGTCCGAATCAAAAGAAATGGCGTTTTGTGATACAGTGCTGTGTACCACGCGTAAACCAAAACACCCCGTTCGCAAGTCCAAAACCCACAGGTGTGTACCACAGGATGTCGTCGACAATGCCCGGTGCGTGACAGTTCCCAGAAGTGATTGTACAACGCTGACAACCCAGTAAGACCATCGCAGTACTAGTCGAAGCCTAAGAATGGATCTTGAAAGTGACTATAGTGAAATATTCACAATTGCATTCCACCCCGACGAAAAGCATTTTTACGGCGGGACGAGGGATGGGATTCGACGATGGCGAGTTGCAGACGGTCAAGAGGTGGGAAAACAAATGGGAATGGACTTGAACGCCATTTCTGTGTCGAGGGATCACAAGTGGATAGTATGTGGGACTACTGAGGGAGCAAGCGTGTGGGATGCAGAGTTGCAGGAAAAGGTCGTCGAGGTGGAGGGCACAGCGTTTGTGGGTGCAGTTGACATCTCACCCGACTCGACCAGGTTTGCAACCGGAACTGGGACGAGAGCGAGCATCTGGAGTATTCTGACTGGAGAGAGATTGGTTGGCCCACTCGAACATGGCCGTGATGTCAAGGGAATCAAGTTCTCCCTGGATGGCGGACGTATCGCCACTGCTTGCAAGAGCGACCCTTCCATCCACATCTTCGACAGTCACAATGGTGACCAGCTCATCACCATCGAGAACCTACAGCTGCCTCAACGGACTGCCATCACTCCCATTGTCTGGGCTCCCGACGGCCAGCTCTTCGCCACATCTGAAGGTGGTAAAATGAAGTCTTTCGATCCATTCACTGGATCCCAACTTGCCGAATGGGAACTTCGCAATGACACGGATTTTATGTCTATTGCCCTCTCTGCAAACAAGTTCATTGCTTGCTCCGCTGGTCGTTCTGTCTCATTTTGGGACACATCGACCTACACTCAATTAGGCATTGTCGAGGACCCTCACAACATACGATCTATTGCCTTGTCGCCCGATGGTGGTCATCTCGTAACTGGTGGATATGAAGGCTCGGAAACGATCACCATCTGGGATCTCAGCGCCATCCTTCCCGAGACCTACCTGCCTCTCAAGGTAGGCACCACATTCCGGAGGTCGGGCTGGCTGATAATATTTATTCATCAATCCTTGTTCGGCTTGGATCCAGAATGTAAGTGGTCATCACCTTCAGTCGTCGCCAGTTCTATGAGCATCCCTCTTGTTTTCAGACCCAAATTGTGAGTACCCACGTGTTGGTGATCCAAGCTTTCTAGATGTTGACATCCAGAACCAAGGTATCACAGGACTCAGAAAGGCCACAAGGAGCTCCCGAGCTCGAGACTGGTAGCCGAGATGACGACGACGCTCTGCTCGAGGTAATGATGGGCACGGTTCCTCCCAGAGACACTGCGCTGATGGCGGTAACAGGTCGAGTTGCCACAGAAAGCATCTGTCCCATTATTCAACTATGAAGAGGTATGGAGTGAGAGGGTCCTCTCTACCTCGATGTTAACACTATGTTGCAGCCACCCTCGCCGTTGGCTAAGTCGCGTGAAAATCCCCTCGAGCCTGGTGCCTTACCACCGGATTCATCCCAGGGTGAACCACACACCCCTCCTGGTCCACCAATGAACACGACTGTCAAGGTGCCTGACGTACAGCCAAATCCTGGCAACGCCAAGGGAAATCGACGTCCAAACATCGGGGGGTGGTTCAAAACAATGATGGGGGGCAGTCACAAACGGACACTTCATCAAACGTCCTCGGAGGAGTCCCCTCAGACCAGTACACCGCCTTCAAACGAGAAGCCTTCGACGATAACGCACGGTAAGCGGGTACAAGTGAGTGTGCCCCCTTTTTTTCTGTACAGGGCACTGATGTCTGACCACGCGGCTCAGCGGACAGTTGGAAGGTCCACTGCTAGACCCCAGGTTCGTTCATACATCGTTCTACTTATGAAGCATCATCACTCATTGTACTTACAGAAGAAAGCAGCCCAAAAACCCGTTGCGTTGACCCAACCGCCCAAGGCTACTCCGCGTTCAGAAGCCGGTCCCGCCATTGTTCCCGACGAAACGAAAGTCGAATCCTCGGGTGCGCAAGACGACGCAGAGGTGGGGGTCCACTTCGTGCGCTCGGAAGTCGAGGTTCATACTAATTCTTATAGCGAGTCCCTGAGGGACCATCATTGTATAATTTAAATGTTTCGCTTTCGATCTCGATACCTTCATGGATTTGTTGCGGAAGAACAAATTGAGCTCATCAAAGGAGCTGAGGACGACAATCCCGATATTTACTGTATGCACTTCTATCATTCGTTACCAGTTTTGTTGCAACCTTGTGCGTCTTCCCTATTGCAGTGGCGGCTCGGGATAAAAATATACCCATGTCACTATCAATGTCTGTTATATATACGCACATTCAGTAGGATCCACAAGTATGTAAAAAGCGGGGTATCCAATTCCGAGCGTCTTCATAACTCGTCAACAATTGTAAAAGTGTGATAGTTTCCTAAGCCTGCTCAATGTCAGGCAGGTGAGTTCTTGTCCGTAGAGGTATCCCCATCATCCCCATCGTTGTTCCTAAAAAATAGCCACATCACCCTCACGCCCATGACCACAAGATAATGGCACATTTGACGCTGAGGGCCGTGGAGAAGAGTGCGATTCTAGGACCCATGTGAGCAAAGCGTGGCTGGAATGGACGGGTTGAGATGACGTACGACCATCACGCATAGGCTCCAGATCCCCTCTCTCATATGGCGAGACACGCCATTCCCAATTTCGTTTGACTGAGCGTCCACATGGCTTCCAGCTGTCATCATGATGGTCATAAACCAACGTGAACATCTGAACTCCCGAGCAAGGTGCGGAGAGACATACCGCATTGCGCATGACCAACAGTCCCAGGTTACTGTACACATTCGACAAGCCAAAGGAGAACATGATGGACGCGACCGTCGAAACAACCAAGCAATAGATGATGATCTCAATCGGACCTGCGACCGCGCCTGTGGTGACGACAGCGAGGAAGCTAAAGTTTACCGCGAGCATCACTAGTACTTCAACTGCGAGCCATGAGCTATCGATATCCGGTACGCAACAACGATGGTATACCAGCCCAACTCCATCATGAGCCTATTGATGAATCCTTCCGACGAGGCTGGATGATGATACCGTACCCAGATGCATTGCAAACGAACAGCGTGCTCGTTCGGTGATCCAAAGAGACATAGATTGATGGCTTTGAATAGCGTGCGACGGTTCCCACTCTGTTGCCTGAACAAGGGGGTATCCGCATTCAAACGTGCGCGTGGCTGACTGCAAAAATTCAGGAAAGCAGTTGATCAGACATGTTCAGCGACACATACTAAAGTTTGCCAATCATGCTTCATACAATATCAGTACCACTTGGTCGCGTAACGAGGCAGAGTCATACCAATGACCCAAATACTGTATTGATCGGAAATCTTCTCATCATCTTCGGTGAAAGTCAGCAAGAACAAGGAAAGACACGACACAAAAAGACGTACCCTTGAACGAGTTGATAGGATCCAGGATGGCAACAAGGTCATCTTGTCCGAACGGGCTCGAGGAATCAGTAGTCATCATGTCTGGCAGTTCAATAAGAACACGATGTGATTGTTACAAAAAAGACGTACCAGGCTTGGCATAATTGAGCATCCCTCTAAGCTCTTCGAAGGCCTATTTTGGAAGGATACGATTGTGGGTGGTATTCACAATGCGACCTCGATTCTATGTCAGTCAATATACTTGAGTTAGAGTTACTGCCAGAAGCGAGCGCAACGGGTGCAGACATACCTGAAAGACTAGCGGGAGATGCATACCGGTAATGTGCTGCGACCATATACATGGCTGTCAGTGAACGACACCAATGGCGCACTGAACATCCTGATATGATTATATTCACTGATTCCTTGCAAGTCAATATTGAGATCCTTTGTGTTGACGGTATCCACCCAGAAGAGAAGGCGGAATGTGTGTTCAACACTTGGAAGTACTAGCTGGGGTTCGAGTTCGCATTAGCGCCCAAGACACAAGGCGCCTGTATAAACAGACTGAATCTAAAGGCGCTTTGTAATGTAACAGTGCTGCGTACCACGCGCAAACCGAAACACCCCGTTCCTTGACGCTTCGAACCCACGAGTCTGCATTACCACTGGTGAGGATGTCGTCAACAAAGACTAGTGCGTAGCAGTTCTCCGAAGAAGTGACTTGATAATGCCACTGACAATCCAGTAAGACCTTCCGAGAAGAATGGTCCTTGAACATGGCACTGGTGACATATACGCAATCGCATTCCACCCTGACGGAAAGCATTTTTACGGCGGGACGGGTGATGGGATTCGACGATGGCGAGTTGCAGACGGTCAAGAGGTAGGAAAACAAACGGGAATGAACTTGAATGCGATTTCTGTGTCGAGGGATCACAAGTGGATAGTATGTGGGACTACTGAGGGAGCAAGCGTGTGGGACGCTGAGTTGCAGGAAAAGATCGTCGGGGTGGAGGATACAGAGAATGTGGATGCAGTCGACATCTCACCCGACTCGACCAGGTTTGCAACCGGAACTGGGACGAGAGCGAGCATCTGGAGTATCACGACTGGAGAGAGATCAGTTGGCCCACTTGGACATGGCCGTTCGGATGTCGAGGGAGTCAAGTTCTCCCCGGATGGCGGACGTATCGCCACTGCTTGCGACAGCGACCCTTCCATCCACATCTTCGACAGTCACAATGGTGACCAGCTCGTCACCATCGACTCGAACCCACACAGGCAGCTGGCCAACTGGTATGGCCTCACTCCCATTATCTGGGCTCCTGACGGCCAGCTCTTTGCCACATCTGAAGATGATAAAATCAAGTCTCTCAATCCATCCACTGGATCCCAACTTGCCGAATGGCAAATTCACCGTCAAGATAGCGGATATCCCATGTCCATTGCTCTCTCTGCAAACAACAAATTCATTGCTTGCTCCGCTGGTCGTTCCGTCTCATTTTGGGACACATTGACCCATACTCAACTAGGCAATATCGGGGACACTCACAGGATGCGATCTATTGCATTGTCTCCCGATGATAGTCATCTCGCAACTGGTGGACATGACGACTCGGAAACGGTCACCATCTGGGATCTCAGTGGTATTCTTCCCGAGACCTGCCTGCCTCCCAAGGTAGGCACCACATTCCGGGGGCGGGGTGGCTGATAACATTCATCCATCAACCCTTGTTCGGCTTGGATCCAGAATGTAAGTGGACATCGCTTTCGGTCGTTGCCAGTTCTATGAACGTCCCTCTCATCTTTAGACCCAAAATGCGAGTACCTACATGTCGGTGATGCGAGTTTTGTAGATATTGACATCCAGAACCAAGGTATCACCCGATTCGGAGAAGCCACAAGAACCTCCGGAGCTCGAAACTGGTAGCCGAGATGACGACGACGCCCTCCTCGAGGTAAGAACGACGTTTCCTCCCCAGAGACACTGGGCTGATGGTAGCAACAGGTCGAGTTACCACAGAAGACATCTACCCCATTATTCAACTATGAGGAGGTATGTAGTGAGAAGGTCCTCTCTATCTCGTGTTAACAATCTGTTGGAGCCACCCTCGCCACTGGCGGAATCACGTGAAAATCCTCTCGAGTCCGGTGCGCTACCAGCTAAACCCTATGCCCCTCCTGGTCCACCAATGATCACGTCCGTCGAAAAGTCTAACTCAAAGCCAAATCCTGACAAAGCCGAGTCATCTGAGGGAAATCACCGTCGCACCGCCGGGGGGTGGTTCAGAACCATGATGAAGAGGGGTAGTCACAATCGGACGGCTCATCAAACACCCTTAGAGGAATCCCCTGAGACAAAAGCGCCACTTTCAAACAGGAAACCTTCAACGATAACGCTCGGTAAGCGGGTACAAGTGAGTCTGCCCACCTTTTTTTCCGCACAGGGTACGGATATCTGACCACGCGGCTCAGCGGACGGTTGGAAGGTCCACTGTTAGACCTCAGGTTCGTTCATACATCAATCTGTTTTATGAATATCACTTCTTATTACTTATATCGTGCTTTACAGAAGAAAGCAGCCCCAAAACCCGCTGCATCGACCCAACCAGCCAAAGCCACTCTGCACTCAAAAGCCGATCCCGCCACTGTTCCCGACCAAACGAAAGCCGAGTCTTCGGGTACGCAACACGACGTAGTGGTGAGAGTCCGAGTCATGCGCTCGGAAGCTGAGGCTCAACCAATTCTTGTAGCAGGTTCCTGAGGGACCATCGTCATATAATTTAACCCTTTCGATACCTTCATGGATTTGTTGCGGAAGGACGCGTTAAAGAGCTACCGAACGTCAAATTGCAGTCGACAATCCCAATATTTACTATAGGCACTTTTATCATTGTCACCGGTCGTTCTGTGGCAGCTTTCTGCGTCTTCCCTGCCTGTTTGCACCCTCGTGGACAGAACAGTACCCATATCACTATCAGTGTCCGTTATACATACGCACATTCAGTAGTATAGTTATAGTCAAGAATGTGAAAAGTGTGGTATCTAATCCGGCGTCTTAGCTGAGCCTTGTTCAATGACTGCGACCCAATAAGAGGTGGGGTTCTTTTCTGTAGAGGTAGCTACGTCGTTGTTCCTATAGAACAGCCACATCACTCTCGTCCCCATGACCACAAACGCCACGATGATGGCACATTCGACGCTGAGTGTCGTGACATTGGCAGGTTCTTTCGGACCAAAAATCTGTACCCCGAGGATCGCAGAGAAGAGTGTTCTAGAATCATTCGAACAAAGCGTCACGGTGAATTGAATGGAGATGACGATGAATTGCGATGACGTACAACCATATGAGGGAGGCAACGGGGGGACTGTGCGTAATTGCAAGCCTCCCTTTACTTACGAACCGATGCCGCAGTCACTCAGATCCTCCCTATTTCTCGTCCCATCAAAATGAATACATCCAGTCGATAACAAAATGCTGGCGAGACTACGAGTGAACGGGAACCGAATTTCTTCGCACATGCGGAGGGCATCTCGGACAAGAGAGCGAGATATTCAAGTCGTCAGGGACGTACGTTGATCGCTTGGACTGCACCGGCACCAAAGTAGTTCGTCATGGCGTGACACTAGGGGATTCGTCGTCTTCCGTCAACGAAATGTGCCTGCAGCATGAGGAAGACGCACCGCAGTCCGACAAGTGCGACCCTGTTTCCCGCGCACAATGGGGGTTATGACTTGTTTCACGACATGCAGGGCCCCCTTCAAGTTGGTCGGCTTTTCGAAGAGTGCGGCTTGGATCAACCCAGTTTGTGCGATGTAGAAGCTCACCTTTACCACGGTCCTCATATCAGGGCCAAAGTTGTCAAAGCATTCAACTATCTTGCGGGTTGCATCGGACACCCGCCGGCGTCCTTGCATGTGCCGGTCAAACTCGGGTCATACGTGAATACCGCAACATTGATGATACTACCTTTGGCGGTCGAATGAGTGACGAAGGACTAAAAATGGTGGATGAGTGAACCTGAACATCAATGCAAAAGCAAACATGTCAAGCCTGCCCTTTCCCAGCGTGTACTGTATGATAGAGTGAGGTGTGAAATCACGCACTGCGTAATTGAATGCTCACTCAGCTCTTTTAACAAAGTCTTCCTTTCTCAACGTCTCCGCGGAGCCGGGAGCCCATGTCCTGGGATGCTACATCAAACATTGCCTTGACTCCCGAACCGCCGAGCGAATACCATCAGTTCCAATGAATACATCAGTCGTCGCTGTGGTTCCGAGTGTGCATCTTCTTGTTCGAGTTCCATATAATTGACGAGCCGCTTCTTGGAATGTATAGTGCATCGCAGTGAGGCCTATGAGGCAGGGACTCGGTGCTGCCTTTTCAGGATCCCTCGCCGTCAGTCCTTTAACACACAGGCTGACGAGACAAATTCTTTTCTGAAAGAGCGGCTCTCATTGAGGACGCAGGAAAGGTACCGCAACCTCAATTGAATCAGCGGAGATACAATGTACTTGGTCATCCCAACGAGGCTATCCAACTCCCAGGTTCAAGTTCCAAGAATGCATTAGCGCTCAGGACACAAATGGAAAGGCGTTTTGTTTGGATGTAACAATGCTGCGTATTACCTCGCGTAAATCAACACACCCCATTCCTTGACGCTTCGAAACCCACGCCTGTCGGTGAAGATGTTGTCGTCAAAGCCTGGTGTGTAGCGGTTCTCCGAAGAAGTGATTGTATAATACCACTGACAATCCAGTAAGACCAGCCTAGAAGAGTGGGATTTCTTAAACCTTACCTTGGTGCAACATCCACGATCGCCTTCCACCCCGACGGAAAGGATTTTTTCGCCGGGACGTACGATGGGATTCGACGATGGCGAGTTGCAGACGGTCAAGAGGTTGGAAAACAAACGGAAGCCTCATGACTACCATTTCTGCGTCGAGAGATCGCAAGTGGATAGTCTGTGGGACTACTGAGGGAGCAAGCGTGTGGGACGCAGAGTTGCAGGAAAAGGTCGTCGAGGTGGATCCGGGTATGTTTATAAGTGCACTTGACGTCTCACCCGACTCGACCAGGTTTGCAACCGGGACTTGGGCGGGTGACAAGAAAGCAAGCATCTGGAGTATCACGACTGGAGAGAGATTGGTTGGCCCGCTTGAACATGATGGTTCTGTCTACGGAATCAAGTTCTCCCCGGATGGCGGACATTTCGCCACTGCTTGTATGGGCAACCAGCCTCGTAAATGCATTCGCATCTTCGACAGTCACAATGGTGACCAGCTCATCACCATCGAGAACCCACAGTTTCCTAACTGGGCCTCCGCTCCCATTGTCTGGGCTTCTGACGGCCAGCTCTTCGCCATATCTACTGCTGGTAAAATCCAGTCTTTCGATACCTCCACCGGATCACGTCTGGCCGAATGGCAAATTCACGATGAGGATAATCTTATGTCTATTGCCCTCTCTGCAAACAACAAATTTATTGCTTGCTCTGCTGGTCGTTCCGTCTCATTTTGGGACACATCGACCCACACTCAACTAGGCATTGTCGAGGACGCTTACAACATACGATCTCTTGCCTTGTCGCCCGATAGTAGTCAGCTCGTGGCTGGTAATTCTAACAACGTGGAGGGAATTACCATCTGGGATCTCAGCGGTATTCTTCCCGAGACCTACCTCCCTATCAATGTAAGCACCATATTCCCGACGTCAGGGTGGTTGATAACATTCATTCTTGAATCCAGGATGTAAGTGATCAGTGCTTTCAGTCGTGGACAGTTCTATGAATGTCCTCTTTTGTCTTCAGACACAGAATGTGAGTACCCACCTGTTCGTTTGGTAAGGTGAGCTGATCCCAAATTATGTACAGGTAGTTGACCAACAACCCGATGGATCACATTCCGATCCTCCGGACCTGGCGGCTGACAACCGAGATAACGACGATGCTCTGCTCGAGGTAAGAATGAGCACGGTCCCTTCCCAGAGACTCTGCGCTGACGGTGGTAACAGGTCGAATTGCCAGAGAAGACATCCGCCCCCTTATTTAACTACGATGAGGTATGTGGTGAGAGGGTCTTCTCTACCTCGTGTTAACAAATATATTGGAGCCACCCTCACCTCCGGCGGAATCGCGCGGAAACCCTGGTAGGGCACCGGGCTCGTCAGAGGCTAAACCGCACGCCCCTCTCAGTCTACCAATGATCACAACTGTCGAGGTGCCTGACGCAAAGCCAAATCCTGACCACGCCGAATCCTCCAAGGCAAATCAGCGTCGAAACATCGGGGGATGGTTCAAAACAATGATGAAGGGGGGCAGTCACAAACGGACGCCTCATCAAACTCCCTCAGAGGAGTCCCATCAGGACAGTACATCACCTTCGAACGAGAAACCTTCGACGATAACACTCGGTAAGCGGGTACAGGTGAGTGTGCCCCCTTCTTTCCGTACAGGACGTGGATATTGACCAGCCGGCTCAGCGGACGGTTGGAAGGTCCACTGTTAGACCACCGGTTCGTTCATACATCAATTCGTTTATGAACATCACGTCTTACTTATATTTTACTTCACAGAAGAAAGCAGCCCAGAAACACGCTGCGTCGAGCCAGCCGCCCAAGCCCACTCCGCGCTCAGAAGCCGGTCCTGATAATGTTCCCGACGACACGAAAGCCGAGTCCTCAGGTGCGGCACAAACCGACCTAAAGGTGAGGGTCCTCTTCGTGCGCTCGGAAGCTGAGGTTCACATTCTTGTAGGGAGTCCCTGAGGGACCATCATCGCACAATTTAAATGTTTCCCTTTCTTTTTCGATCCCGATACCATCATGGCTCTGGTGCGGTGGAACGCATTAAAACAGCTGCGGACGAAACCCAAATACCCACTTCTATCGTTCGTTATCAGTTGTTTTGTTGCAACTTTCTGCGTCTTCCCTGTTGCACTGTCATATCACTGTCGGTGTCTGTTATATATATGCACATTCAGTAGTATAGTCAAGTATGTAAAAGGCGTGGTATCCAATTCCGAGCCTCGTCGAGAACGCGTCAACAATCGTAAAAGTTCGTTAGTTTCCCGAGCCCTGCTCAATGTCAGGCTGCGTCCCTGTTGGAGGTGAGTTCTTGTCCATAGAGCTATCCACGTCATCCTCATCGTCGTTCCTGTAAAACAGCCGCATCACCCCCACGCCCATGACCGCAAACGCCACGATGATGGCACATTCGACGCTGAGGGCCGTGACAGTGGCAAGCTCTTTCGAACCGAAAATCTGCACTGCGAGTGCCGCGGAGAAGAGTGCGATTCTAGAACCCATGTAAATGAAAGGCAAAGTATGAATTGAATAGACGGGTTGAGATGACGTACGACCATATGAGGGAGGCAATCGGGAGACTATGCGTGATTGCAAGACACGCCATTCCCGATTTCGTCTGACTGAGCGTCCACATGGCTTCCAGCTGTCATGGTCATGAGCCAACGTCATCCGACTCCCGAGCAAGGCGTGGACGCGACCGTGGAGGACATACCGCATTGCGCGCGACCATCAGTCCAGGGTTACTGTACATGTTCAACAAGCCAAAGGAGAACACGATGGACGCAACCGTCGAAACCACCGAGCAATAGATGATGATTTGAATCGGACCGGCGGCCGTGCCTATAGTGACCACACCAGGAACAGCGAGGAAGCTAAAGTTTACCGCGAGCATTACTGTCGACTGCGAGCCATAAGCTATCGATATCCAGTACGCAAAGCGAGCGAGACGCACAAAGATGGTATACCGGCCCAACTCGGCCGTGAGCCTATTGATGAAATCCTTCCATCGAGGCTGGATGATGATACCATCCACCCAGACGCGTTGCAAACGAACAGCATGTTCGTTTGGTGATCCAAAGAGAAATAGATTGATGGCTTTGAATAGAGTGCGATGATTCCAACTCTGTTGCCCGAACAAGGGGGTATCCGCATTCAAACGTGCGCACGGCTGACCGCAAAAATTCAGGAACTGGTTTTCAGCTGATATGGGGTATTTAGAAAAAGCAGCTGATTGGCATACTCAGCGACACCCACTAAAGTACGCCATTAGTCGTGCTTCATACGATATCGATATCAGCACCACTTTATAACACAGTGAAGCATACTCATACCGATGACCCAAATACTATATTGATCGGAAATCTTCTCATCATCTTCGATGACGGTCAGCAAGAGCAAGGAAAGACACGAAACAAGAAGATATACCCTTGAGCGAGTTCACAAGATCCAGGATGGCAACGAGTTCATCTTGTCCGAACGGGCTCGAGGAGGAATCTGTAGTCATCATATCTGGCACTCTGATAAGAACACGACGTGGGTATTTCACAAAAGGGATGCACCAGTTTTGGCGTAATTAAGCATCCCTCTAAGCTCTTCGAAGGCTCGTTTTGGAAGGGTACGATTGTGGGGGTAGTATTCACAGTGCGACCTTGATTCCATGTCATACGCGATATACTTGAGTTAAAGTTAGTACCAGAATAGGACGCAACGGGTACAGACATACCTGAAAGACTAGCGGGAGACGCATACCAGTAATGTGCCTCGACCATATACCCTAAATGGCTGTCAGTGAACGACACTAATGGTACATCGGACATACTGATGTGGTTATATTCACTGATCCCTTGCAAGTCGATATCGAGATCCTTTATGTTAACGGTATCCACCCAGAAGAGAAGACGGTTTGTGTGGTCGACAAAGTAATAGTGCCAACGTCGATTGTCGTCCACGTTGAGGACAATTTCCGTGAACTCGTCCAGTTCAACACCGTTTGTCTTGAGCGCTTTTTCAACGAGTCCCGTGGCGCAGAAAATGATTTCTTCCCCATTTTTCTGGTCATTTATATCGCTCTCTGTGAATATACGCTTCGAAAGGTCCACAGCGGAAGGTAATGCACATGAAAAAGAAACGTACCAATCCTTCGTGATAAAAGAAGACAACTCCTTCAGGATGAACATGCCGTCTCCAATCATCTGGAAGGCGTGGTAATCTATATTGAAAAAGCTGTCATAAGAAAGACTAGTCTTGAAGAAAAGGCGAGCTTACGCAGTCAGGAGTTTCTGTTGCCCAGCTGGGATGTCGAGCTGAGGGTCGGTGACCTGACTGAGGGCCGGTGTGAACGAATAGTCAGAGAGGTACCGAAACCCGCGCCCTTACCTGGCTGTCCTGGCCTTATACCGCTGTGACCCTCCTTCAGGAGTCGCAGGGAGTGGGTCCAAAACTTCGAGGTGACGACGAGCCACGTGTCTTGATAGTTCATCCTCCCAGCGAGCGGGACGCTGCACGGGCAGTGCTGCGAGAGTTCCAGAACTCGCACTGTTCTCTTGAACTTGCTCCACGTTTACACGTTCTGACATTTGCGAACGTTCTCTAAAGGGGTTGCCACCCACCTCTGGATCGGGGACATCGTTTGCAAGCAGTCGAATTCGGGACTGGCCTTCGCGACCTGTAAACGTTGGAATTGACCTCCAGAATGAAGTAAACCGAGAACGAAGCGCGAGTGCTATGCGGCCAGCAGAAAGGCGAAAGCGACTCAAGCGAATGACAAGTGAGAGTAGAAATCGGAATAGCCGTGAGGCTGAGCTCGTCAGAGTCAGCATCACCAATGGGTGGTGTGCGGTAACTGCGGTTGGTATCACAAGCGCCGGTGTAGGTCATCAAGTTATTCACTTCAAACTTGATTCAAAGCTTCTAAAGAGTCGTTGACCATGCCAACCACACGCGCCGGGTGGCACCCACCAGCAAGGCAACGCCGCACTCCAAGCTTCTCATTTAGAAATTAGTACTACTGTGCCCGTTCTGTTGGACAATCATATTGCGCTTGCCAGTGAGATGGTAGTGTCGCCATATCTATAAAAGCAGACGCCGGGAACGAATGACCAATTGAGACAGAGTGCCATTTGACTCTGTGCTAGTTGGCTATTTGACCGGCCAACACTTGCAATTTCAATTCTGCGTCCACCCATGCCTGCGGACTACTGTCCGATTCATGTAACGTATTCCAGCCTTTAAGGATCTCCTGCTTGAGGACCTCCATCCCCTCCCTCTCGTACGAGCCAATGCCGCAGTCGTCCTCATCATCCTCATTTCTCGTCCCGTCATAGTAACCGGGTGCCATGAATGAGTACATCCATCCGGTCGATAATGAAAGGCTGGCAAGAATACGAGCGACCGGGAGCCGTATCTCTTCGTAAATGCGGAGGGCATCGTGGACGCGAGAGAGCGGTGTCAGAGGATGTGCGATCAGACGGCCAAGTATAAACGCATCCTAGACGTGTCCGAGTGAGAACGAGAAAGCGAGATATTGTGAGGGACGTACGTCGATCGCTTGAACTGTACCAGCGCCAAAGTGGTTCGTCATGGCGTGACACTAGAGGATTCGTCGTCTTCCGTCAACGAAATGTTCGTGCAACAGCCGGTATGAGGCAGACGCACCGCATCTCCGACAAGTGCGACCCTGTTTCGCGCACAAAATGGGAGTGGTTTCACGACATGCAAGGCCCACTTGGTCGGCTTTTCGCAGAGCTGTATGGTGTGCGGCTTGGATCAACCTAGTTTGTTCGGTGTAGAGGGAACTCACCTCTAACACCGTCCTCACATCCGGTTCAAAGTCGTCAAAGTGTTCAACCAACTCGTCACGAGTCGCATCGGACACCCAGCGTCCTTCAAAGTGTGTGCCCGTCGAACTCGGATCACATACGAATGCCGCAACATTGATGATACTACCTTTGGCAATCGGGTAGGTGACAAGGGACTAAAATCGATGGATGAGTGAACCTGAACATCAAGGCAAAAACGAACAGGTCTACCCTGCCCTTTCCCGAGTACTGTTGAATAGAGTGAGGTGGAAATTATGCACTACGTAACTGAATGCTCACCATTATCATGTCTCTTAACGAAGCATTTTCTGGGTTTTCCTTTCCCAACGTCTCCGCGGAGATGAGGGCACGATATACGGACATCCCGGTGAAAGTCGCATCGATGTATTGTTTAAGATCTGTCTTGCCATCCTCATTGTCATTGGATGCTGCTTCAAACATCGTCTTCCGAACCACCGAGCGAATTCCATCAGCTCCGATGAGTACATCAGTCGTCGCGGTAGTTCCGTCCGTGAACTCGAGTCTAATAGATGACGTCGAGTGTGCATCTACCTCTTCGGGTTCCATATAATTGACGAGCCGCTTCTTAGAATGTACTGTGCATGAGGGCGGGAGGTGCCTTTGCAGGACCACTATTATATCCTGATGATGCATAGGAGAGAGTTCATCTTTAGCTTTTTCATCAAAATAGATTCTAATAATGGAAAAGAAGTGACGAACTTACGGTGATCGGGTCTGTGGAACCAATGATATCCACCCTCACGTATGTCCGATCGCCTTATTTTGGGGCCTGATGTGGCAGTCAGTCCGAGACCAACGCAAACAAAAATTGTTACTCACTGCGGCTGCGTTCAAGATCGTAGGTAGATATTTGTTTGAATTCGTCAAACAACCCAAGCTCGATTAGGACTTCGTGCGTCTTCTTCGCTATGATAATTCCTACACCACCAGTGTCGATAGAGTCGCGTCCTTCGTATAGATCAACGGGCATAGAAGGGTCATATTTTCCGATTGTGATTGCGAGGACAAGACCGCCGATACCAGCACCGCTATGGGGTATTTGAGTGACAGGCTCAAAGGTGAAGATAGCTCCTCACCAGATGGCTACACGGAACTTGGGTGTAGACTCAGAGGGAGACGGGACTACCATTATGTTTCAGTGGAGTGAGGAAAATCAATAAATGATGTCTGACCTGCAGAAAGATAGGTCACTTTTATGCCACACTTGGTCATTCATCGCCCTGAGCAGTCGAAGGCCAAGTAATCTCCGCGATCCGATTACACACTTGCGATGGAACCGAGTTCAACCGAGTAGGCTGGCCCGAAAAAAACGCCTGAAATGAAACAACCGGTGGGTTGAGACTTTGAAGCTTGCTGCGTTACGTACCATAGCTAAAAGCTTCTGATTGGTGGTGAGGTGCACCGGACCATGACCCTCATGCACGACGACGTGCCAACCAAAATAAGACGGTATTTATCCAAATGGGACAAATTGCACCTAGTCCGCAACGAAAACGAGCAAAGCCCCCAATGTATGGCGATGGGCCTAGTCACTTCAGAGGATGCGATGCGATACTGAAGGTGCTGTGATCCTTGTTCAGGAATCGCGGGGACCGAGTCAAACTTGAGCTGGTGGTTTGAAATGGGAGGCTCTGGTGTCGCGCTAAAATATCCTGCCAGTGCCTGTGAACGGCAGGCGGCATGGCGAGCGCTTCAAGACCTTGTCAATTTAAATGCAGGGTCCTCTTCCCGCTCCCTTGAGATTGATACCCACCACGTGCACGGGGACACACCGGTTGCATGTAGTCGAACTGTGCGACTTGAAAATGTTAGAATCGACTTGAGCGTATGTAGAGTCAAAGTGCAAGTGTTATGGACAGATGCCGCGGAGGTGAATAACAACATTGACAAGCGAACTTCTACTGTACTCGACATTCCCACTGCACAAACACTAGACTTGTTCACTTTCCGGCTTCGTGCATGCCAACCACGAGCTCGAGGGCCAAGGCGCCGCCAACCAGGAGCAAGGCAAAGGTCAAGTCTAGTAAAACCGAACCAACGCCTCCGCCCGCCGATCGCTTTCCGTTTGCCCAATATGCCTCCGTTCTCGGTGTACGCTTGATCCTCGTCGGATTCACCGCGCTGTACCTCCCCCAAACGACGCGTTTCTTTGCACCCCTCGCCGCCCGCGAGACGGATAGACCTCAGTCCGAGTTCATGGAGAACTTGACCGCAGACCCATCGTTGACGCTGGGCTGGATAGCTGGCGGGCTGACGCTCTTGGAAGTGTGGTGGGCTAGCTGGATGCGGGCGTGGTCTTTCGAGCAGACGGCCAAGGGGACCGAGGTCGAAATCAAACTCAACCGCGTGCGATTCGACTGTCTACGCTTTACGGTGCGCAGATACGACACGTGTCGACGTCGACCACATTCACTCATCCGAGGCGTGTTCAGAGATTCAAGGACGCGACTGCGTTCACCTTGTGTGTCGCATTGACAGCGCACGTCGTCGTCGTCGTGTTTGGCGCCCCGCTCACAACGTGAGTCTGTTCGTGCCAGTTTGGGGGTCACTGTCATCGACCCATAGTGGAGCCATGTCTTGAAAACGGCGCTCCTGGCTCTCGTGCTCGCCATCCTGACCGCCTTCACGCCTACCTTCGTACTCGGACTGCCTTCCTTGGGTTCGGACACCCCGTCATTGATCAATAGATTGACATGGACACGACTCTTCGTTGAACTATCGTAAGTGGAGACAATCAATGGCATGTTCTTTGGGAAAACCCCTTTATAGACCGAGGAATGCGATCGAATGTACCATGGTCTACCCAGCAGTTGGGGTATTCATTGGTGGCTGGCTTGGCGCTATCCCCATTGCGCTCGACTGGGACCGCCCTTGGCAGGTAGGATCACACCAATCTTACCCAGCCAATTCGCATTCATTCTTCCCTCTAGGCTTGGCCTTTGACACCGCTCTTTGGGAGTCTCGGAGGTTACATCATTGGTGCACTCTGGGCGTTCGCTTCCAGCACAACCAGGTGGCTTGCCACAGAGCATATCCGATCACAACCATCCAAAGCCAAGAGTAGCTAATGATGGGTTATCTACATTTCTACGCATAATTATGCGATCAACCTGATCTCAGTGCACGGAGATCAGCTATTGACTCGGTGACGTATTTGGGAATAATGGATGAAGCGTGGGGTCCAGTAATCTCTTCCTTTGAGGTTATACCTAGTCGTAATGGTGTCATCCCCCTTATCATATGATTTTCGATCACTCACCTGTGAGAACGAGGAGCGTTGCCAGGCCTCCAGCCTGTCCAAAAAGTATGTCGGTGTTCAGACGGTCTCCGACCATGATGGTGCGTGCTGGATCAAAATTGACTCTAACAAAAGTGTCGTTAGCGTTTGGGTTATTCTGAGCGTGAAGTTCCGATGAATTACTTTGCTTGGATGCAATCCAACATTGTCTTTGCAGGCTTTCCGATGCTGATAGGATCCCTCTTCAAAGCGAAACGGAGAGGTGCGCTGATGGATCCGGTTCCAGGGAGCAATCCCTCAGCACTAGGGAATGTACTATCGTCATTGGTGACGAGAAATTGACAACCAGGGTTGCGAGTGAGGTATTGGAAAGCCTTTGAGAGCTTCGTATAGTTGATCTTCACATCGAGACCGCACAAAACAGCGGCAACGTCTGGATCCAACGTGAAATTGACCAGACTAAATGGTTCAAGCGTGTTATCCGCTGGATCCTATCGCCGTGAACTCGGTATGCGTCGGAAGCACCGAGCATGTGTAGGGCGTACCGTGCCTCCAATGAAAGAAATGCCTTCTTCTCTCAGCTCTTCTTCGAGGCCGGCCATTCCGATTACATATACCTTCTTGTCCTTGGGGAGTTTCATCACGGATGAGACATACACGGCAGCCGCGTACGCAGATCCATAAATCTCGTCCTACGTCACAAAACAGTCAAACGTACAGATTCGGTCACTTGTGTTCGGCGTGAGCTTGGCAACGGCGACTCACCACCGCGGCTTCCATCCCGAGCTGGTTAAATTTGCCCTTGTAGCTCTTCCGAGACTTGCTCGCATTGTTTGTCACAAAGAGGAGACGTTTGCCTGAGGATCCAGTGTATAAGTGTTTAAGAAAAAAAGTGTACCGATTGTGCTTGCCTCGCTTCCGCAAGATATCGAGCACTTCTACCGCACCGTCGATAGGGCGATCTCCGTGCCATAAGACGCCATCGCAATCAAACATCCACGTGTCGTACTTGTCTAGCAAGGAGTCGTAGTCCTCCTTGGAAGACAAATGTGCCGCCATTGGGGTATACAAGTCTAGTGGATATCGAGCGAACCAACAAGTCGAATGATAAGAACGGGATCGGAAACGGAGTCGGGATGACGGAACACTACACCTTCCTTATCGGGTCTTTCCAGAACCACGACATTCCGAACGGGACAGCCCATCCGCGCTACATAACTTGGTAGCAGGCGAAGACTCCTCGCTGGCTTTCTTTCTTTCTTTCAAACAAGCGGTCTGTCGAGACTTGGGTCCTGGTAATGGGGCGACTATGATGCCGTCGTCGCTCAGAGTCCCTTCATTGATACCTTACGACTGGCGCTCTCTCTTATCTTCCACTCCTGGTCGCTTCGTTTAGCCGGACGTTTCTGGGAACATCTTGGCTAGTTGAAAGGCATCTTTAAGGTGAAAGGGAGTCTTCAAGTGTTGGGTGCTTTCTCATGGCGCGGTCTTACCACACGCGTGACTCGCGACGTGTCGTTCCATCGGCCCTCGTCTGCCCACTGGCACCCGTCGGTCTATCTTCACCGCGGCCACAAAGCAGGGAAATTCTCCATTGTTACGGTGCGCCATACCTCATGTCGAACATTCACACTGTACTAACAGTGACCCTAGCTTGGCCGTTCATGAGTATGAGTGGTCTTATTATTATTGGGTCGGGCACTTTTGATCATGGGGCTTAACTGTCATCTCATCATGATCGCACTGGGCGAAATGGGCACATACCTATCGCACAATAAATGTTTCGGTGGTTATACTATTCGCTGTGTCGACCCTGCGTCTGGTTTCCCATTGGGGTGTGACTATCTCTCCAAGTACTTCGTTCAAACGACGAACAGCGTCAACGCTCCGGCACGGTCGTTCAGCATGGGACGCTTTCTGTTCCCACAGACGTTTGGATGGGTAAGTCTTCTAAGTGTTTTAATTCTCCTCCGTGATACCCATCCGGATTGATGATAATTGCCCCAGTGATTTACGTCACTTTGTGCGAGGGCCGCAGACTTGCTGTTCCGATCAGGATGTCACTGAAGGCTCGTTGTTTTCCTCTATCAACATGATGGGAATTCGCGTCTTTGAAAAGATTGAATTGAAGTATCAAGGTCATCGCCCTGGTGTGACTGATCACGATGGGGTCGGTAATTCACTTTGGCGGAGACACGCACTGACACAGCACGCTCGCATTGAGTTTAGAGCCTGGGACCCCCTGAATGGACCCCGGGCTAATGGCTCATCAGTCAGGTTCACAACCAGCAGTTCTCCTAACCCCTCGGCTTCTGGAGTACCCTGACCAAGGCCCTGTTTCCTTTCATTATGACTCAGAGTTAATTGGAGTCGCCGTCGCCGAAAAGAATGTGCCGATAACAGTCAGGTGGATGTTTCTTTTCGTACAGTACCATTCTACTTATATGGGTGGGACTTCCGTGATCAGTGAGCTTGACGGTCCCGAACACTAATAACGTGAGTAACACCTTGATCGCTCTCACCTTCAAGTTGCCTAATTGTTCCTGAGACGTTATTCGTTGTCAATGACTCCAAAACCGGGCGCAGCTGCGTCTCTGGCCGGTCAGTGGTGTTATTTTTACGTCTCGTTGAGATCTGATACCCAACAGCCACAACATTGGGGGTGGGCTTCGCATCAACAATCATGTCACATCAACGCTAACGTCCTGATGTTTATGCTGAGTGCCTCAAAGTCAGATCTCTGTATGGGATTGAGGACCTTGTACGGCCTGCCTTTGGAGTGAAAGACACCATGAATATTTGCCCAAGGCAATCGGTGGGACGCTCCCTGGCCGGCGCTGCTGCTCAATTAATATGCGTGTTTGCTTTCTGACCTTTCTGACTGCCAGCTCGTCAAGTTCCGTTGGTCAATACCAAGGTTCCCTTATTCCCACTCGACCTCCGCTCAATTAACTTGTTATTCATATCCAGCCTTCGGTTGGTTCTTGATTGCAAGCTTCAAGTTCGACGCGATTACGTGGAAGCGCATTTCGTACACACGCATGTCAATGCCATCACGATATGCTGCCGTCAACAAACTCGACGCTCATTTTGGCAGCTTGCTGTGCATTCATTCATACGCGCACTGCCGCTGTGCAAGCGCAAGGGATTGATCGTAACATGTTTCCCTACAAGGTGCCATTGCAACCATTTAGCTCCTGTTGCACTGTCTTTTACACGGCTCCTCTCAACATTCAATTGGATGCCTGGGCCTTCCCACCAACATATGGCTTAATCTGGTTTAATCAAAAGGGCATTTTCCCAAGGCTTCAGTACGTTCTTGCCATTTGCGTCCGTCTTCTTTCGTCACGTGAGTGCCACATTTTCCAAAAAGAAACCAAATAGGTTTCCATGGTCATCTCCGCCTTCATGGATATTATTGACAGATGCGGCGGGGCCACCGGGTCAGGTCTTACATTGCGATGGGCCCATTTTTATCGGCCTATAGATGGATACAAAGTTTACTTCCGGATGTGACTCGGGGTGCCATCCCCGCTGCCGAAGTAGATCTTATCACCGGAAAACAGGAGATGAAGAGCAATTTTTGGCTGGCTAAGGAAAATTTGGGTGGTCCGCGGTCGCGGTGCGGAGACGAACAGACACTACAAGTATGTACGCTGTATCCCACTTTTTTTTATACGCTCTCCCTCTTCGTTTCACTCGTGACAGGGCTTTTTGAAAATGGGTTTGGAACTGGCGCCACGATCTGAACCACGCGTTCAGGTCGGGTGACAGCTTCTAGATCTGGTGTACTTGTAAGCGCGTCAGGAGATAAGGCGATACCGTGGCCGAGCCGAATACCCGACCGATCTTCCTGTTCATTTTTGCGGCGACAACGAGGCGGGCACGGAGCGCGCGCGCGCACGCGCAAGGACCGACATACGAACGCAAGCCACAAAAACGAAACGAACAAGAAAAAAAAAAACTGACAATGAGTCCATTCTGGGGCTAGCGGACCCTCGCTCTTCTTCTTCTCGACCGGCTTCTTTTTCTCCATCATATCCTGCCATCTGCTTCTTCTGCTTCGAGATGCGGCGTTGACAAGTACCGCTATCGCGCGCCGGACGCGTCCGGGGCCCAGTGCATTTGCATTTGCATTTGCATTTTTTTTGAGCGGCTGATCGTGCCCCGTGGATCATCTCTCGTCCAATCCCATACCGTGTCCGTGTACGTGTTATCTTTTTTTTCATTTTTACCATGGGTTACTCCTCTTCCCTGTGTATCCGTTTTGGCGCCTAGAAATCGCACGACGGAACCGGACGTGCCCGCTTTGGGCATAGGAGGAACGAGACACACAAGTGGCCGTCGCGTCATCTTGTCAACGTCTTGCGTCTGCCTCTTTGAAAGCGGGAATGTAAACACCTTATTTGGAGGATCCGGGGTCCCGAAGCGGGACTACTAAAGGTAGGGGGCTTGGATGGGTGCCCGGTGGCGTCTGTCGTCGTCTTACGCATGTGGAAACTTGAACGAGGTTGGGCGGGTAGCCGACTGACAGTGGCACGATGTACGATCGGTGGCCAGTGGCCACTCAGGGCGGACAGCCCAGGAGACGCCTTGGCATACTTACCCATCGACCGTCCACATCCATCGCGATGATATGAGACAGGGGGGGAATGAGGGAGGAGGGCCGTTCGGGACACCGTGTGCCTGCCGCATCGACGGATCCATGATGCCATGATCGTCGCCATTCAAAGAGGCACCCATATCCATATCGTGAATACTTATATATACATACACATACTTTTTAGAGCGTGGAGAGCGGAAGGGAGGGAGAGGCGTTGATTCACCTCGATCCGCAATCCATCTTGATGAGGATCAGGATCCCTGGCCCGACTGCGCGTCGACTGACCTTGGACTGACGGATAGGGGGGTCGCCGCACATCAGACAAAAAAATGTCTACGCACGTCGAATGGGACCTAAGCTGTCTGTTTGACCCGCGGAGACGTAAATGGAGATAGATCCCCATACGGGGCATCGTCAGAGCGTTGGAACAATTGCAATTGAATTGGATAAGGGCATACATATGGGGAATGAGTGTGCAACGGGGAAAATTGGAAAGGAGCGTGTGTGGAGAAGTGAATACATAGATAGGATCTTGATACTAAAAGTAGTCGACGCCTTCGACCATTGTATTGCGGACGGTCTCTTTCTGTTCGGGTTCACGCTCCTGTCGTGAGCTGCGCCGGGATCTTGATTTGGACCGCTTAGTGGAAGTAGCCTTTCCAGACGTCGACGTGCGTGAGGATCGCGTCTCGGTCGGGGAGGATGGTCGACGATAGAGGTGTTCGAGCGGGATCGTCTCTAGACGGATACGTCGTTTGATTTCGTAGCACACGGCCTTTTCGATCGTTTCCATATGAAGCGCCATTTTGCCCAGACGCACGTAGAGCACGGCCGAGACCACGCTTCGACATTCGGCGGGGAGGGATGCCAGGAAGCCCTTGTTCGAGTCCAGGTAGTGCGAGGGGTACTCTGCCTGCAGAGCACGGAGGGTCGCGGGGGACTTGTCGTCTGGTTGTGGATACCACGTCGCTAAGCGTTGCATCGGAATCTCGTCGAGCTGGTCTTTTTTGAGTGCCGTCGCGCCAATACCACCTAATTGCTTCAGTTCGGCCCACTGTACAAAGAGATCAACATGGCGAGCGTCAAGACAGGACTATGTAGCTTACCTTTCGAACGTCGGTCGTGAGCAGCGTGGTGTTGAGCCCATGCTGATGTATGAACGTGGCACACGACTGAATCGTCTCGATCCCGGCGTGATCTTGTGAAATACGTCCTGTTTTGGTACCGTATAGCCGTTCAAACCATTCCATGATCTAGTGACAGCGTCAGTCGCTTCAAGACAAGCGCATATATGCAGCTCACAGACTCGACACTCATGCTCACCATGCCCGCACCCGCTTCGATACATGCAGCAGCATGCGCAAGGCACGATACCAACGACAGGTGCGTTTGGATGCCGTGCTGGCTAGTGAGCTCTCGGGCAGCACAGATACCTTCTTCGGTGGCAGGCAACTGCCAAAAACAGAGGTCCGCATATTAGTTCAGACGCGGAAACGAAAAGAAATAAACGAGATGTCGAACTGTAACAATGATTCGCCACCGCCGCACTTGGACTTCATCGAACTTGGCCACCATCGCTCTAGCCCTCGATACCATTTGTTCCGAATCATCTTGAAGACGCGGATCGACGAAGAGAACGAGTGGGCCTGGACACAGATCGAGAAGCACCAGACCCAGTTCGACCATCTATGAATATACATTTGTCAAACGCCGCGCCAGAAGGGTGTTGGGAAGTTGGACTCACAAATTGGTCCATTACCGCGCGTATGAGCGCATCTTTGTCGGTAAGCTTGATTCTAATGCAATGATAAGAAGCACGTCACGTGAGTAAACAATATATCATGGCTCACAGTCCCGACTCGACGACGCGCTTTGTCGCCACCCAAACATGATAGCGCAGATCGTCCGTACCGATGCGGGCGGCCACATTGTCTGGCGTCAAGAGGCAGCCCAAAAACTTGTGAAACGCCAGCGCTGGACAACGCGTAAGCGAAACATGTTGACGAGGCGATGGACAACTTACTTTCAATGTCCACTGTATCCGCGTATATGGGGACATCGCTAAAAGGGAATGAAGGAATGACCTGGTCGGATGGATCGCCCTTTAAATCGACCTTGCCTTCGGAATCAGTGTAGTTGTACAGCATCTGCCTCAAGTTGTAATATCTCGAGACGGGGAACGTGCCGGATGCAAAACGACGCGGCACGTAGGACGCTGAACGCACAGGCTCGGCTGAAGGCATAGAGGAATGGAAATGAAAGATATGGGATTAACCCTGGCTAGGTGGACAAGATGACCCAGAATTTGTAGGTCCTGTGGGTGGTCCAACGCACAAAGGTCCAAGCGCGCTGGTGGTATTGTGGGCCAGCATAGACCAGTGTGGGATCACCATTGTGGACGAGTGGCACATTTGTTGACTCGCTTTGGACAATAAACTGTCTCATGCGCGGGCCGGCGCAAAGGGACCCGGGCCCGGAAGGCTGGTGCTGCGCCGAAGTGACATTGACACCAGGCAGTGTCAATATTGCAGGGCAGTGAGCCGGCCATTGACAAAGCATCCAAGTCACCAATCTGTTGCTCATCATAATTCCGGTGAAGAACGCGACTGACCTTTGCCCGAGTTACACTAACCTCGGGGCTGAGTTGAACGACGCTCCACGCCATCAAAATGGCTTCGCTCCACTCGACCAAACACCGACGTGGCAAAACAGGGTCAAACACTTTTTACCAATGTTTCCTCCATCATGAACCTGAATTTATTGCGAGAAGGGCGCGCTTGGTGATCATCCCACATGATCTCGCCGAAGAGATTTGATCAAACCCGGTGGTTGATGAATTATGGAAGTCTCCGAACGCGCCCCGGTTTCCATCAGAAGGATCGATCGATCCTCGAATGGATTCGGAGTAGCGCCGTTGCTTGCTGTTCGGGACCAGAGATACGGGGAGGAATTCTCTGCATCTACTTCGCCCGTCTCGCCATCTATTCGATATCTTTTTTTTTCTCCCGACGGGTTAGCTGAGATATACGATGGCGCCGGAAGAGAGGAGAACGGCGAGATTCGGTGATGCGACTTGGTGGGAATATGCGCCATAAATACGTAACATGTCAGATCCCCACACTGGCAAGTCAAGGTAAATTGACATTCTTACTCAAACGCCATCAAAATGACAAGCAATTGTCGCCGAAACGCGTACATTCTCGATCATGACCATGTCCGATCACACGCAGTCCGACTCCGTTCATGGGAACAAGGTGCGCTATTTACATTACGAGAGCTACGGGTATTATACATGCATGCACATATCCACTAGAATGCCTGAATAAAACTGTACAGTGCAGAAAATAAGTATTAGTAGAATGTGGATGAATCTATGGTGCGGGCAAAGGGACAGGATGCAATAACAAGTTGGGAGGTGCGACGATAGCAATAAAAGGGTATATTCTACAAAAAAAAGAACGTGAAGGAAGGAATGGAATCCGCAGTAGTGTCCTAGCGGTGCACTTGTCCCCCCCGCTCAGCCGAGTAGGTATGCGCATGCCAGCTGTCAATGTCACCAGAATCGGGGACAGTGTGTGCAAACGGGGGCAGGGTCGTATGGTAATGATTCGATTGGCCGTTGTGGTTGTGATGGTTTGATGACTGAAGTCTAAGGTATGAGCGGGAGTAATACGAGAGATTGCGTACACCTACGCCGTAATGATCGTCCTCAACTTTGACGGACCCGTAGTGATTGGAATGATAATTATTGGTGAGAGTGCTGTGCGATAATGAACTTGGACGACTATTCGCTGGCGAATGCGAAGAGTGATTCATTTGGGCTGGCTGCTGGTGGGTGGAAGACGGTTGGTCATTATATATTCGTAGGCGCACGACGATACGGAAACGAAGGAATGATACTCGCCGAAAACGGAGGACTAGATGTTGAGCTGGAGCCAGAGGGCGTGTTGGGTAATTGGTGGAAGGCGGAGGCGTGTAAGGGGAAGAGGGAATTTCCGTTGCTAGAGACGCCATGAGAAGACGAGTTGTGGGGCTGAATGTTGCTGTATTGGTGGTGGGAGAGGGGTTGGGGAATGGTTAGGGGCGGGGGGCGCGGGAGAGTGTCAGGGTGCGATGCATCGGGACCCTGGTGAGCGCGAATCAATTTTCTGGGGGACAAGTGAGCGGGGACAAGGCTCACGATGTAGAGATCGTCCATTTTTCGTTTCTTGAAGTCGCGGTCACAGCCTCGAGAGTCATGGAAAGAGTGGAGGGAGTGTCTCCTGTAGTCTGGGAGATGTCTGTGGTCCGACTCGCCGAGGAGCCGCCGCATTTCCTCATTCTCCTTTTGAAGGCGGGTGTTTTCCTGCTCGAGCTCGCGAATCTTGACTAGGGGTGGCGGGAGGGCAGCGACCTGGTCTGGGGTGAAGCCGAGTGCGGTCTGGAGCTTCGTGACGGTCTGCTCGAGCTGTGGAGGTGTGAGCGGCGCGTTGTGGGCGCGGAGGGTTCGCGACCGACCTGTTCGATGTAGGCCTTTCGCTTTGCGCGATGGCGAGCTTGGGCCTTTGCATTACGGCTGCGCTCTGGTCGATCAGGCTGTTGTGACGAGACGGATTCAGAGGCGGCGTGAGCCATCGAGGACATGTAACGTTATCACGTAACTTGGAGGGAGAGGAAGAGGAACGTCGGGGTTGAAAAAAAAGGAGGAGAGTTATTATAGTTGGGTGTCGCGCACTGCAGTCCGTTCAGACGCCCGAATGCTTGGCTGGTCCGAAAAGAATCCACTGCCTCGGATTCCGAATTATCCGCCTTGTCAAATCAGCCGACATGTCCTCAACCCGACCCTGGTGGCAAACCTTGTCTGAATCGCTCCCACTGGCACTACAACTTCTGCCAACAAATCTCAAATCAAATCTCGACGAACTCGAGAACCACCTCCCTTGAAAAAGCCAGGCAATCACCTTCTGCCGTCGACGTCCCTCCGCATCCACTGCGCTCCCCACCCGCCCTCTCCGGACCAACTCTCCCATCTGATCGGGACTCTTGCTCGTCGATCCATTCCACCCTCTCCTCCTCGTCCCCTGCATTTTTTCATGTTTGCACCAGAAGCACCCGGCAATTTGCGGTCGTTGCCAATGCCGCCGTGCCTTAGGGATGTATTCCTCTGTTGATCCCCGATCAGCCAAATTTTCTTTTTCGGGTTTGGCTCCGCTTTTCCTGTTTTGTTTCCATTAATTTCAAACTCAGATATCTCCGCGACACTTTGCCCCCCATTTCCCCTTTCGTTGTTCACCTCGTTCGCTGAGTAGCACGAGGTTCCTCCTCTCTCTCATTGTCCCGGTGTGAGCGTGAAAACGACATTGTCATCCCTCGGAAATCCACGGCAAGTCTGCCAGACAATCTCACATGAGCGACTTGAGCCCGCTTCAGGGACTCCCCCATCGGCTTCCTGAGATCTCCCTCCATTTCCGGACCATGTCAATATGGCACTTTTTTGGCGATCTCGCACCAAGGGTCACTCTCTTGTTTAGATTTTCCTTCCGTCTCTCGCCCTCCTCTCACTCGTCACCTCTCGCATCCGTGATAGACCATTACGGCCTCCTTGCCTTATCCGTGTCTAGGCTGATCACGCCGGCTATCACTTCCGTTCTTCAGCGCGATCGATATGCAGCTCAGCGACGAGTCTGACCGCCACGACCGCCCACAAGGTCGTCCATGCGCCACGTCGCTAGACCCTTTGTGCTGTATCCAAGATACATACAACGCGGCCGGACCTTTCTTTGACGCCGCTCTGAGATCCGTGCGGCCCATCTCCGAACCGGTAAATCCTCATCATCTATCACCCCTCCGCTGTGAATTCTGTCTCCGCCACCGTACAAGAAGAAGAAAAAGCGAAAGCGTAGAAGAAAAAAAAAACACGTTTCCAACGCGCGCCCGGATGTCGCCGACCTGAGACCGTGGCTAGCATGGCCTTATTGTCTCCATCAATTATTATCAGTGGCATCAACCTTTGGCTCTGCCACATCTAGCTGCTTCGTATCTCCACTTTGAACCGTGCACCCCTCTCCAACTTCAATTTAATCGGCATCTCCCGACTGGTTGGAACCCACTGGCCACTCCCACGGGCACCGGCAATGCTCGCTCCAAAGATTTGATCGCACGGTTGGCATTCCCCGCTGATTGGCTGAGACGTGCCCATCGGGCGAGAATACCCGCATAATATGTGTCCTTCGCTGTCAACGTCCAGCACCAGATCTGCCTTTACCACGTAAGTACGTCAACCCACACTCCACGCACATCCTATTCTATTCCGACATTCGACGCGCCGTCGAGTGTAACCTACGTCTAATTTGCACAGAGAGGGGAAGAAAAGGGTCGGTGGGCGTTGAGACGGTCCTTGTTCGCCAACGGTACAGAAATCTGTCACAGACCCATTCGGCAAGTTTGTCCCGGTGTACACCAAATGTAAAAAAATAAAATAAATAAAACACTTGAAGCACGCGGGCTGAGACAACTCTAATGGGGGAACCCCTCAAGGAGCCGAACACACGTGCACTGGAGGGGTTGGCTTCCTCTATCTCTTGCCAAGTTCCCTTTGCCTCTCTTTTTCCCATTGGTCACGGACCTCGAGCGAGTGGCAGACTGAAGCCATCCATTCGAATTCAAGGCAAGGTGGAGCGTTTTCAAATTCGACGTGATAGGATACGCCCAGCGTTTCCTTTTCTTGGTCTGCGTGTCCTGGTTCTCACTACCCAATGCAGCCAAGTACCTGCGCCACCCGTGATGACTGGTTTCCCCAATCGGAATGAGCGCAACAACGACCCACGACCGATAGGGTCCTAGCCTATTTCGTGTCCGTTCGAGTCGTCCTTCCAGTGGACCTGACCACGGGCAACATGCGTCCGGTCCCCCGCCCGCCGCCCTTGTCGCGCACACCCGACCAACCTTGGACTGGCACCCCAAATATCTTCAGCGGCGGCGAACCTGAGCGTGTCCATCCGACTGACACTCCTTTTTGTGTATATTTTTGTCATCGACGGCGCGTGCGCTCAGATAAGGTGGCTCAAAGAAAATCGAGATGTGCATCTCGCAATGTAACCGTATATGGTATAGTGGGAACAGCCTCGTGGAATGCTCAAGGCCTGGGTAATATGATATCTAGCCGAGATAGAGTGAGGGGCGTTGGTCTTGAAAAACGTTCATGAGTCGCTCGTGGGCAAAAAAGGAAGGAACGACAAGAGGAAATATAGAAAGGAAGGGAAGCTAAACGTCTGGATGTCATCCCACGACAAAAAAGACATATCGACCGAACAGACGCCGAGAAGGAATGTAATCCGAGTCGCCAGCGAGAACGCCATTGACGGCCACGGTGTCAGACAAACTGTATCTGCAGAGACATGTGCGCAAACGTTATCGCTCGGTGACTTGCCACGAACCCAGTCGGGAATTCTAATTGGAAGAAAGCCACCGATAAAAAACGAGATCCAACGAGCCTGTTCCTGTACTATTTATTCCCAAAGTGACACAGAGAGAAAAACAGTCAAACTTGCCCATCTCGGTCGTTGAATCGCCGCGACCCTGTAGGAGTTGTTCTCAAGACAAAGTGTTCTCAAGTCTCGTGAAGCCATCAACGGGGATCAGATGCGTAGAATTGAGTCATCGTACCTTACTGTATGTAAGAGTGAGCTCATGAGACAACTCGCAAGTCACTCACTCTTAATTGTCTTTTTTTTTCCCGAGCCATCTTGGGGTTTGCGTCCGAGATGGACAAGGAACAAAAAAGAGGCGCTGCCCGGGAATGAAGCACGAAATGGAGAGGCGACGGACAATTCAATTCAACGCATCGAAGGTCCCCCAGAAATGCACACCGCGATCTGATAGTGGGGGCAAACGGCATCTTCCGTCAACTCATGGTCGTCTCGGGGCAGAGTTAAGTTCATGTGAGCCGACTGAGCGACGACGAGATTCTAGAAAACTCCTCGAATCAACGCCACAACAAGCGACGACAATGAACCCGTAAATCGCAATAATGCGCCGGCGGTCTGTCACAGTGCGGGGCGGGGATTGTGTTATGTGTATCCTGGATCGCGTTAGGTGCGGGAAAAGTGGGAGTGTGAACGGTGGGGACGCACCACGCATGCCATAACACCCCGTCGTAACGTGCAGTCCACGAACGCAAAAGCATGCCTCTAGCCGGTGCCTGTATAACGTGTTGGTGACTAGTCTGGAAATGGACGTTAAACGTCAGCAGGTCGTCGTGGCGTCCTTCACACAACGTGTGATGTGATATCATGGGGCTGGAACCTGACACTGGGAAAGAAAGCTTAGCTGCCACCCTCAGCAGGGTAGCATGCGCACGAGTAAAATGGAGAGAGGAGAACAAACAAGCTAGCTTTCGATTGGCTCAACTCAGTTAACCAGCTCACGGGAATTGTGCGGCGGCATCAAGTAGGCGGTCACTTCAAGAGAGTGATGGTCGGACCTACGGTGACTTAGCGCACGATGCGATCGGATCGGGTCCCTTAGACGCTGGTACTGGGGGGCTGCACAGCCAAATACACAAGATCGGAAATTGCCAGCAAAAACGCCTTGTAGCGCGGTCAGTAGAGGCCGCGTCAGCCACTAGAATGCATTCCTGTTGCAAGAAGCTCATCAGGCGAACCAAGGAAAAAAAAAAAGACGTTATAGATCTCTTCAGAAAACGTACAACCCATACATCGAATAGCTACACTTCATCGTCCGACAGTATGACGCGCCCTTTCCTTGCAGGTCGAAGAACCGCACGCATCGGCGACGTCGACTCTCCGCGTGGCTGTACCTGTGGTTCAGAATCGCTCGAAATGTTGATTGTCTCGGTTGCGACTGCGGCTGCGGCCTTTGACTTCCGCACTACGCGCGGTTTTGGTCGTGTTTTGGCTTTCGACGCGGGTGGCGGCGACCGACTGCGGCGCAGCGACTGCACGATCTCATCCTCGCTGTCGGAATCATCCGAAAAGACTTTCCGAGAGACAGGCGCCGGACCGTCCTCCCCTGCGCTCGATAAGACGACGTCCTTGCCTTTGCCCTTCTTTCGCCGCTTCTTCGTCCCAGTCGCCTGCATCGTCGCAATCTTGCCGCTCTCAGCGGCAGCGCGCGCCGTCTTCTCCCGCAGCGCCTTCTCCCTCTCGAGGAACGCCTCCATGTCGCCGTACTCCTCATCACTGTCTTCGATGAACTGAGCGGACTTGTACTTCTTCTCTTCCTTGCTCTTCTTCTCCTTCTTGCGCCGTCGGGGTTCGTCATCAGGAAGTTCGACGTCGGAGCCGAGCGATGGCGATCGCCGCCTGCGGCGTCTGCGTGTTTTCTTACTGAGCATCTCGCTCGCCTTCTTTCCCTCCAAGTCGATTGGATTCTTGAGGAACTGATCGACAACGTTCAGTCGCTCCCGTAGAACGGACGGTACGATCGGGGCGGGCACGATCCACTGGAGCTCCTCCGCGTCTGCAAACACTGTCAGCGGAAAACGTCTAGAATGGACAGGTAACATACCCTCCTCCAGGATCGTAAAGTCCAGCAGACGAAACACAAGCTTGAGCCTCGCGTGCTTGGTAGCAGCCTCGGCATGCTCGTCATTGATGTAAGGGATTTCTGCACGGGTCACCTCAGCCTCCTCAAACATCACAGAGACGCCCACACCCACCATAGTCGATGAACTTGGACACGGCTACCTTGGAAGGACCCGCATTCGCTCGCGGAGCGTCCTCCATATCATCGGCATCATCGTCCCGATTGTTTTGATCCGTCTCATCGACGATCTGTTGCCGCTGGCGGATGACTAAAACGAGAATCTGGACCCGACCCGCGACAAAACGTCCATCAGCCTTGTGTCGACAGCGTGGCAAGTTGTGTCTACTTACGTCCTTCACCCACTCCACTAATTCAGACTTGCCATCCTCGACGAGCGCAGCAACGGCGATTCCGATTTGTTCGCTCCAAGAATAGCCTTTCTTAACTTGGACTTCCCCTGAGACACCGCCATTGTCTTCGGCCGCCTCTCGTTTGCGATTGGCTTTTGGCTCAGGTTCCCAACTCGAATACTGTTTCCAGTGTCCGCGGTTCATGGGATACCACGCCTACATTGCAAGAGACCGGTGAGCCCGATAAGCATTGCGGACTGCGGGCGATAGATAAGCCAAGATGAATGCCTCACCTCAATCATGAGGAACGGCTCTTCCTGAACAGCTTTGAAGAACTTGCGTAATATGAACGTTATCAACTGTATGAGATCTTGGTATGGCCTGTCCTTCGGAAGCGACCGTTGATCATCGAGGATCGCTTTGAAGAGGTGCAGAGTCGAGACCTGTTGACGTACATATAAACGCGCATTAGGCATCAAATCCTGCCTCACATTGAAATACAAGCCTTCTGCCTTTGCTTTTACGACTTGCCTGTGAATCAGGTTCACAGCCCTCGTCATTGACTCCGGAGAGTCGAACTCCTTGTAGCGTGAGAGGTAGAACAGCAATGTCCGTGTAATCTCGGAGTGCGCGAATTTCTGTCATCGGGCCCAATTGTAATTATCTCCTGTCAGTACACCACCGTGCGGCCAGTGCATGCACAGTCACGCACCATCTCGAAGGCTTCGAAAGTGAACATTGTCTCGTGGATCATATCTTCCTCTTCCTCGGCGTCAGCCTCATCTTCAACGTCAGGCACGCCATCTTCTTCCGAAGGTCCATTCCCTTCATAATCGGGTTATGCTCTGCCAGACGGAGAAATAGGATCTAAACTTGCCTTTGCCTTTCTTTTTTCTGATCGCCTTCTTTCTCACGTACATCGCACTGCTGTTCTCCTTCCCCCAACGCTCCAGCATGTGTAGAAGCGCATAGGCCAAATACACGCTCGAGTTGAGATACGTCAATGACTGCGTGCCTTCCTTGTAAGATCGCAAACTTTCCAACGCAATGTCAAGCACATCGCCATTATAGATCAGTTGTTGCTGAAGCAGTCGCGCGGCGTCGTTCAGATCTGGATCGGAGATTACCGATGAAGACATTTTGTCGATCAAGAGAAGGAGTTGCGTTAGACACTCTATACCCGCCTGCAGTTCGTTCCACATCTTGGGCTAGAAAAAACAAACGCCACCAATCAGTTTCAATGGTACTTGCAAGATGAAACACGATATACTTTTTCTTCCATCGCATCCCTCATACGTCTGAGGACCCAGACGATCCAGCTCCTATCAGTGACTTCCGCAACAAGGCCGAAATTCCATTTCTCTTGGCCATCGCCGATGTTCTCCTTTGATCGCAAGTTGAGGAAGAACTCGAGCAGCCACTTGGTGGTGTACAACAGGCGGAGATGGTCTTTTTCGGCAATCTTGGGTCGCTCCGACTTGATGTCCTTCAACAACGCGGAAAGGAAGGCTACAAGCAAGCCAACCACTGTGAGAACCACACCAAGATAGGAAGCCAAACCAAACACACAATTAAAGCAAGACTCTACAAACTCCTTTGCGAATCCCTGCAAGACGAGTCTCGCTTCAAAGGAGAGACTGTCCTCTCGGGTCAACTCGTCCACCTTGTTGGCTTTCCGGGCCTTTTGGTGCTTTGAAATGTCCAATATGCTCCCTGATTCTTGCGTGATCGCCGCTTGACGATGAAGGACGAGCGGCCTCGAGGATGACGCTCGCTCAGATGCACCGGCTGTGGCCGAAGCCTCAGCATTATCGCCGGTGCGGTCAACGTGTGCCCTCTTGTTGGTATTGAGCCGAACTGCGATGGTCGTACCAAATCGCGAATGCCGGGAGGACGCAGTGCGAGCAGTGTCCCTCTTCTTCTTGTCCTCGGCGGCCAAGAGGCGTTGCAAATTCTGTGCCGGTTGCTGTACGAACCCTAGTCAAAACGTTTTCTTCCAGACGTGACAATGTGGCGGGGTCACCTTGGTTTGGTCAACGGTCAACGCCGTTGGCTTGATACCCCGAAATAGGAGATAAAAAATTTCCAGAACGAGCGTGTTGGACGCATTGAACAACGGATCTTGATCATTGTTGGCGGCAATAGTGAGCAGCAGGTCGAGTGTGTGCGTTTCAGACAAGGCCTTGACGAGCTTCGTCTGGAGTGACGACAATTCCGCCTGATCGGCACTCAGATGCATGTTTGGCGGGAGGTCCTTGATGAAACTGAGATTGCGAATGAGGTGGAGCACGACGTTGACAATCTGCCCGTCACGCTCCTGCCGTTCTTTCACAGGTATCGCCAGGGGCGGCAACATGATGCAAAACAGCGCCTGCATGACGCCCGGTCTGAGCAACGCCGCCTTGTAATGCAAGTGACTCAGCGTCAGCTGCGTGTAGTCCGTACCCCTGTCCAAGTCCTCGTCCAGCTCTCGGAGCTCCTCGGCCATATCGATGGGCCAGGTCATCGCGGTGATCAGGTCTGCACACGCGATGGCGCGCTTGTCCTCGACCTGCCCTTTGCCCGCCGTCGCGAGTAGAATGGGAATCAAGTCGTTCGGGAGGACGCGCGTCTCCCAAAAAATCCGCGCGACGGTGCGTTCGTCGTCCGTGTCGTCCTTGCGCCACAACTTTTTGAGATCGCGCAGACAGCCATTTACCTCGTCTCCCATGCGGTACACGCCGCCCTCGTGGCCGCCCAGAGCGTCGACGACGCGCCGCACAATGGGCTCGAGAATGTCGCGGCGGGACACATGCGCCTCGTTGTCGGACTGGTCCGAGTGTATCGATATCGCGTCGTCGTCCATGGCGTCGTCCCACGTTTTGCGGCGTGACAACCCGACACGACCAGTAACATCACGTGAGGGCGTGACAGCACCGCCACCCAGTAATTGCTGCGTTCTCTGTTCAGGGCCACAACCTTGTGTTCAGGCTCGCGTCAGACCAAACACTCTCACAACTGTCCACGGATAAATCATCTCCGTGCTCGGCAGAACGCGTCGCAGGATCACCGCCTTGACCCCACCGGCAGCGAAATACAGTTACAGTACATCTGTTCATGTGACGACAGAATTATGCTTATCGATGAGCCTGAGCCTCGGTCCATGTGGGGGTCATGATGTTTCGTTCTTCTTGCCGGCTTTCGCAGCCGCCTTTTCCTTCTTCACGCGTTCCTTCTCCGCGTCAGCCTTGGCGATCTCGTGCGCCTTGTCATTGAGACCCAGTCGATTGCGAGCAATCTATCATGTCATTCATCAATACATCAAGACAGCGACAGCTATCTATCATGTACCCACCTCGATGGCATAGAACTGCATCCTTGTCACTGTGACGGTGCATGGTCAGCACCAACACGCGGTCGATCAAGATGGGAACCCACCGAAAATAGTGTTGGTCTCAGAATACTCCCGCGTTGCGTCCGTACGTATGAGAGAACCAAAGTTGTAATCCTTGACCTTGGTTTCATATCTATCGCCCAGTGAGTGTTCACATTTCACACCAAGACGTATCGCTACGTGGCACCGTCTGCCAAAAGATAACAAGGCGACTCACTGATTGATGAAATCTCTCCACTTGGTCTTCCCTTCTTCACTCTTGAGCCAATCCTCGTCGAGCTTCAAGAGCTTCTCGTGCCCATTTGCATTAAACTCGGGAAACGTGGCCATGGTGTGGTCAAAGATGTCGTCGTCCAACCTAGCTCGACGAATTTGTTATTCCAACGAGGCGTAAATGGAGCAGTCACCCACTTTGACAGCTTGAGCTCACGCGGCGGAATCTTCTCCAGCAGATTCCAATAGGTCTATGTAGATGGGATCAGCGGTCGGAACTCAACACGCGGGGTCCACGACGCCAGAAGCGCACCTGCGCATGTTCAACTGCCTTGACCGCGAATCTAGACTCGGGACGCAGATTCGTCAGCGCGACAAGTTTCTCCAATGGCGTGCGTGCACGCACTGTTTCTCGATCTGCATACGGTATTCTCATTGAGCAACGTGGTTTCAATGTGCCAAGTGACAACATTCGAAGAACCCACCTCGACGAGATTCTGAGCATTGTTCGGATCAAACCGCTGGGTCGACATCGTGCTGGTTTACGTCTGGAGGTGGTCGTGTGTGACTCACTACGTGTCCAAGTCTCGGATTAGGGTTAGGGTTACAAGGGTTTGTCTCAATGTACACTCCAACATGGTCCGCTATGTACCTTCCCCCAATCAGCTACGATTTCGTCTTCCCCTTGTTATCTACCCCAAAACGTTTCAACTTCTCAAAGTACTTTTGCACACGACTGGCCACCTGTCGTGGGGTGCGCCGCCCACCCATGGCTTGCGATATTTTGGCCCACCTGGCACGCGCGTGGGTCAACTGATAGGGACGGCTCAAGGAGATACCCACCGATTCCGTTCTCTGTCGGGAATCTCATCCAAAAGCCGTTCGAGAAGATGTTGCTCAGAAATGGACCAAGCTTGTTTGTAGGTTTCGGATCTGTTTTGATCGGTTTCTGCGTTCACCTCCGACACGGACAGCGTTTCCGTCTTGGGTTTACGAACTGCGTCGCTGATTTCCGCAATGTCACGACAGCGCTTACCGAGGCTTTGTGACGGGAGAACGGAGGTAGGCGACGGCTCGTTCTTGAGTTCCGTCAGCGCTGTCAGAGACTGAGACTGGAGTTTCAGAGATGGTTTACGTGTGCGATTAGCGTTGTTTCGCCGAGGAACGACAAGCTGACGAGCTCTCGGCAAGTTCGGCAGGTTCGTATGCTGTGTCACGTCTTCGAGGGTCACTGCGCTGGCGTTGTCAACATCCATGGGATCGCCGATTTGGACCAGCTGGCCGTCCAGTGGCGTAGATAGGCAAGACTGTGGCGTGCCGATGCTCACGTCCACTTCTGCGGTCTCATCCTCCGTGTCATGTCGGACGAATACACCATTAGACCCTTCCTCTCCAAGCTTGCATCCGACAACCAAATCTGTTTTATTCTTGCGCTTCTTCAAATCTCGAAACTTTGCGCGGGTGCGATCGCATTTGCGAATGGCGGTCACGGACTCTTGAGCCACTGGTGCTTGCTGGTGGTGTTCGTTTTCGTCTTCAGAAAGAGAAGATGGTAAAGTAAGAGTGAGGGTATGATTAGGGTCGTTCGACGACGATGAGTTAACGTGAGGATTAGAAGTGACGGTAGGATTGGAAAACGCGACCATGTTAGCGGAGGCGGATAAGCTTTCAAATACGGGGTCGAGGATGACTTTACGCGCATCCTTTACGAATTTCTGAAGAAGAGAGAGGGGGGACCGTTGGGTATTGGAAGGGACGGTTCGTTGGGTGTGATCGATGCGAGTTCGAATGGCGAGGGTACGTAGGGGTGTTGCATCTATAATCGGGAGACACGATAAGCATGACGGGTGGCCAGATGTTTGTTGGCAAACGCAGACCACTGGATGAAAAGGCTTCCCAGTCGATCTTGGGTGGGAAGGAGTGAGCGGGGTGATAATCCTGCAGGTCTGATATCTTTTCTTCTAGCTGGGCACCATTCTCCTGCGCAGATTTGAGCGATGAGCGGCGCGGCGAGCGAGGAAAGGGAGATACCTGAAAATTGCTGCGATTCGCGAGCTGCTCGGGAGACGCTGCCCTGAGTCGTTTTAGCCTTTCGATATCTGCCTGTGTGCGCGCGAGCAATGTTTTCTGATGCTGTAGGTAGGCAGAGAGCGCCTCGAGCCTGGCAATTGGTGCGCGTGAGCCCCGCGACAAAAAGTGTGGGGTGGCACGTACGTCTCTGCGCGTCTCGGATCCATGTACGCCCGGTGGTCATGGAATAAGCCGCAGCACGTCAACGCCGTCCCCGCTGTCCCCGCCAAAATTTCTCCTAACGCAGGGAATTCCCCTTTCGGAAGGTTATTCTCACGCTATCTCGCCATCGCCGACGTCGTGCTCAACAGCGAGCACTCGACTCCGATGTCCTCGCAGTCCCTCAACACAGCCTCAACGACGTCACTCTCGCCGAGCATCGCCAATCTCAACGCACTCGCATCACCAAAACCCTCCGTCCACCCCCGACGTCTCACCGCGCCACCGCCAACCTCGCTCGGCCTGGTGCGCGCCTTTTTTGCACGCTCAGCGACCCCACTGACGCCACACAGCCAGAGCCCGTATCACCACAACGGCCACGCTCGCCCCTCCGCAACGACTTTATACCAAGACGAAACTCACAGGACAGCCACTCTGGCGACGACGACGACGCTGATCGCACCTGGGTGCGCAGCCAGTCCCCCACTTCAGTGACCCAGTTCGCGGCCAACCTCGCACAGCGGGTCGGCTCGCTCATCAGCCCTGCACCAGGCAGTCGAGCCCTCCCCTCCGATGCCGAACTAGAGGCAGAGGCACAGCGCGAACGCGACCGCAGCAGGCGCGAAGCGGAGCGGATACTCACCCGAGAAGCAGAAGAACGGCGCGCGGTGGAGGAACGTGTCTTGGCCATGATGAATGGCTCTCCCCAGTCATTGCCTCCCCCACGTGGTAGATCACAGACACTCCCCAACCCGCCATCGCCGGCCTCGTCCACCAAGGAGGGCCCGACGGGCCCGGGCTGGTGGCAAGCTGCAAAGTCGCGCCTCACGCCCACCAAGGAGTCCCTCACCCCCGCCCAGCAGGTGGTCGAGGAAGCGAGATCACGTTCACGGGAAGTAGAAAAGGAGAAGAAAAACCCCAAGGGCAAGGACAAGGATTGGCCCGCGTCTCCCTCTGGCAAATATGCAGACCCTGCGTTTCTCAATCTCAAGATCCCCCATGCCGGCTCTGCTCCCCGAGCATCCTCTCCCACATCACCTACCCCTGACAAGACACCAATGAGGCTGTCACCTGCACCGGCGGCACAACCCATCAATATCTCCCCAATCTCCCTCCAGCGGGGTACATCGCCCGGTGGATCTCCCGCACGTGAACAGCCCCCCATGTATGCGTCATTTTCACCCTCAGGGACTCTAGATGTCGCAGGAACGCTGTTGACTGTCGCCAAACGCTTTGAAAAACTCGAACGCTGGACTGTGTCTCACGTGCGCGCCCTCGAGGAGCGCATGGGCGACGTTGAGCGCTGGCTCGTCGACAAGGAAAACGAGCGTACCAAAGAAAAAGAACAAGAAAAGGTCAAGGACGAAGACAAGGTCGCACACCCGTCGGAAACCGACCTTGGCTCGATCAGAGACGACATCACCGAACTCCAGGGGCGCATCACCGAGCTCGGTCGAGAAATGGCGCGTTTTGCAACGTCCCCAGCCGTGCTGTCCACCAATACCGCGGTTCACGAATCTCCCGAGCTCCGTTCAGTCCCTCCGACCGAATCACTGACCGTGAGCGCACACGAGTCTTCGTTCACCTCAGTTTCCTCCACTAGCCCACCGGGCAGCGGGATAAGCACCCCAGCCATGAACGTCCTCACGACACCTCGCCGCGTGCCCTCCCTCACAGCCCGCGAGTCCACAAGTCCCCCTCTCGCTCGCGTCGGGCCATCAAAAACCTCGTCCAGAGCACGCACGCGCCTTCCATACCCCACGGGAGATTACACCAGCCCCGGCGACGTCATCTCCCCAACGCATACCCCCGCCAGCTCTCCCCCCGCAGCGTCACGACCTACATCTGTGGTCATGTCCGGTCTCCCTCCCATGTCCCCCCCGTTCGAATTCCCAGCGCCACCAACGTCACCACCCACGCGCGTGACATCCCCCACTCCGAGCGGTCTTCCACCGCCAAACATGCCAGGCGCCAGACGAGGCAGCGTCAGCCCAACCCCGCTCTCCGGCGGACGGAAACGCTACACGGTCGCTCTAGGCGGCCCGATTGTCGCCCCGCCAGAAGTGGAAGCCGAGTACGAGCGGGAGCGGACGAAAACGCTGATGGGCACCGCGTATTTCTCGACTGCGACGGAGAGCAGCGAAGACGACGACGACGAGCACGGCGGGGAGACGGTCGGTAAAAAGGGTGCCGCGCGTGCGGCCAAGCTCGCGGGTACCGATGACTGGTACTCTGGATCTGTGCAGGGTGCCTCGACGACGTCGAGCCCGAGGGCGAGGGCACAGTCGACGTACGCCGCGTCGTCGTTGCAGAGTAACCAGGCTGCGCTGTCCAAACACCGTCTCCGCTCGCAGTCCACCGACTTTCGGACCGACAATGTCACCACCGCGAGCGCGAGCGTGGACCCTCCTATGCCCAACCGATTCGTCGACCCGCTGGTCTTGCGACGGCAGTCCAAGTCGGACAAGCACAGGGACAACAAGCCGCTGGTAGGTCCAGGAAAAAAGGTCCCCGTTGGACAGCTCGTCGCGTTTTTCGACTCGGAGAGGAGTACTCATTGATGCACTTTTTTTTCACGATTTGTTATGAGATCCATACGCTACGATACCTTGATTTTCCTGTGTTATCTTGACGACTATCTGATGGCTTTGTGGGGGGTTTAATGGGCGCTTGTTGGTCAGTTTTTCGATATACCTTTTTGTCCACGTCGTGACTGCAAATACCATATCGTTTGTACTACTAGTAGCCACTGATGTCCGTCATTCAAGTTCATAATATACGAGATAATTTCTGGGGCCATGCGACCATCAGTCTCTTCGACCACTCCGAGTCATCTGCATAAATCTTTTTCTAGATCGGAATGGCCGGCCCAGACATCCAACACTCATTCCTCGTGATTGGCAGGACAGGAGCCGCAGAGGCGATGGGTCAGCCGATTCGATGGGCACCAAGTTAAATCCAATCTACCAACGAAATCAGTCTCGCGTCCTGCCTGCGAGTCGTCTCTCGTTGGATGGCATATACACAGTACTGGTACAGTAGAGGGAACAAGGATCCAGATACTTTTGCACGCTAGAAAATCCTTGCCGTTGGGGGGGGGGCACTTGCGCCGCAATGATTGCAGAGACCGCATTGTAGGGGTCATGCTTTTCCTACTGTATTCCCAAGCCCTTTGACAGGATGATTTCCGCGGCTATTCTGAGGATCTCAGCCGGAGTTGCGGGATGCACGCTACAAGGAATGAGGTTCACTCGGGAGACTAGGGATGCGGTGACGCACACGATGTATATTGGGAGCCGTGTTCGATTGGTTTGACAAAAGATATGGTGTATGTACCTCCTCGCTTCCATGGCGTCGGTACCACCGGTATAGTTGGGAAAATATCTCTTCAGCGGTATCTAGGAAATATAAACATAAAGGGCGTGCTGCGTGATGGAAAGGTGTACCTTGTGCAACTTGCGCGAGAATTCATCAAAATTGGTCAGGAATAGTATGGCAGACGTGTGCAGTTGACAACGCGATCAAAAAGTGTCAAAGATTCGCTTAATAGGTTCTACAGACAACATCAGTGGTGGTCAACTAAAAAAGATCAATTATCTACCTGACAATTATCTTCTTGCAAAGCTTGATCGTAGCAACTCAATGACACACAGAAGATGATAGAGGAGACGACATCATCAAAGCAGCGCATCCATTTCGCGCGCTCGGAGCATTGATTACGAACGTTAATTATGGATACGCTAGGTGAAGCTGTGTCAGG
>MU130755.1:19420-49520 GCA_015039435.1 Imleria badia | reverse complement strand
AATAATACTAGTACACCAGCCCCGGCGACGTCAACGCATACACAAAATATATGGCTGTCATTACCTCCTCAAAAGCCTACATCGCCAAAAGTCAGAAGCCCGACCTGTGATAATATCGCGCCCTCAGGCTGCCCGCGAGTCGTCGGATAGCATATACACAGTACTAGTACAGTAGGTAACAAGCATCCAAATACTTCGCGCGCTAGAAAATCATCAGGAGACATGGTTTTCGAAATCTGGTAGGCAAGCACACGCGTCGCAATCGCAACACCCGCATCGCAGCCGAAATGGATCATGTTTTTTGCAATTTCATATCCCTCAGGATGTCGTTCTCGACTGTTATGAGGATCATATTAGCGGTTATATTCCGAGTCGTAGCGCGGTCATCGCTACAAGGAATGAGGTAAACCAGGAGATTAGGAATGCGGTGACGCACATGATGCGTATTGGGAGCCGTGCTCGATTGGTTTGAAAAAAGTTCCATAGTATGTACCTCATCGCTTCTTCGACGTTGTCACCACCAGTATAGCTGGGAAAATATCTCTTCAGCGGTACCTAGGAGATATAAACATAAAGAGCGTGCGGCGTGACGGAAAGGTGTACCTTGCGCAACTTGCGCTCGAACGCATCGACATTGGTCAGGAATAGTATGACAGATGTGTGCGTGAACCAACGGGAGTTGACGACGCAATCAAAAAGTGTGAAAGATTCACTTAATAGGTTCTACAGTAGACATCAGTTCTGGTCAACTAAAGAAGATAAAATATCTACCTGACAATCATCTTCTTGCAAGGCTTGATCGTAGCAACTCAATGACACACAGAAGATGATATAGGATGTGACATCATAAAAGTGACGCTTCCATTTCGCGGGAGAGTGCAGATTACGAACATCAATTATGGATACGCTACATCAAGATGGAGCCGTGTCAGGAAGGCACCGTGTGCAATCAGGAAACATACCGGAGTGTACCACGGGTGAAGTGAGTCTCAATGACCTGTGACAGGTTTTCTTGTGCTTGCAAGATATCGTCATCAGTAGGGAGATAGTCGGGGGACCCAATTCTACGGATCTCCTCGAAAAAGCTCATGATGATGAATGAGTACAAGAGAGAATAGGATCGGGGATAGACTGACTATTCAGCATGCTCGGGAAGCCTGAATTCACTTCGACGATTCATGACTTTTGGCAAAATTGGATCTTGCAACAGCTGATGTATGGCCTCAGCAATTTCGGGAGAGAACATAAATGAAGAGATATGTTGGATGCGATAGTCAAGGATGTGGTCTGCATTGGCCTGTTGGAATCAATGAGCGAAGATTGAAGGTGAACGTAACAGAAATATTACATGATTCATCGGGTCAGCATATTCGATGCCCATGTCACGGATGGCACGAACAAGCGCCTGGGCACTGTCAAGGCTATTCTGGTAAATAGTGAGGCGGTGACGCATTCGTTCGTCGTTGGTCAAGCCATGATGAACTTTCATCCGCTTCATAATCTTGGATTTCTCTGGATCGGTTCCTGGTTGGAGTCGGAAATCAGTTCGTGCACGTGGTAAGTAGAACCGCAGAAACGCGATGCATTCCACGACGAGAATGTACCTAGCAGAAGCATGTTGACTTTTCGGCAGCTTCTTGCCTCCTCCTTGATTTGACGGTCGATCGCAGCTGACCTCGCTTTGGCTTCATACCAGGTGGAAACGCGAGCACCCATCAATGATCAAGAGTGAGAATGTGTCACTTTAAATTCGTAGTATCAGGTGTCGCCCTCGAGACGGAAATGCAAACAGATGCAGCAAAACGGAGCCAGGTGCAAAGAACGAAGTTTACGCAGTCAGCTGGGGAATGACTTGGGGTATAGTGAGGCAGCACGGCCCTGAGGCTGCCACATACCTGAATTGACGCCCGGGCGCTCATTGCATGGAAACGGCGAATTTCCGAGGTTGGGATTGAGTGAACGAGTCAGCCCATGGAATGATCTGGTCCGAAGCACGTGCTATGGAGGTGCAATCGATAAAAGATGAAAATTGGGATGTTAGTGACTAGTACCAGTACCATCCCAGCCCCATCCTGCGTGCTACCACTAGGTAGGGTTGGGAATGCATATTCTTATTTATTTATTTATCTATTTATTACAAGTTGCTTATTAGTCAGCTTTCGTGGTTGAAAGGAACAGGTTTCCAAATATGGAACATGAAGCTGTATGATGCTTCCTCCCTCGGAGAGACCCCTGCAAAGCTAATTAGCAAGCCGAGCCACGACACCCGACCAACTTGTTTTCCTTCTTCCACCAACATCTACCCATCGCATGCAAGGCCCGCCCGCGACTGGGCGTCCCCCAAGCATGCCCACCGACAAGTCCCTTGCTAGGCGAGCGACCGAGGACGACGAAGCCCGTCCATACGTGATCGTGAGCGACATCGGCAAAGGAAGCTTTGCAACTGTATACAAGGGATACCACGAGGTATGTATCGCGCTACAGTGTTTTTCGGCTCGTTCGCTCAGATGTCATTGGCGCCTATTAGGAAACCCACCACACAGTTGCAGTTAAATCCGTCCGAAGAGATATCCTGACAGCCAAACTGCTTGACAACCTGCAAAGCGAGATCGAAATCCTGAAGTCGTTATCCCACCGCCATATTACGAAGCTTATCGATATTGTGGTATGTGGCATGCCATTCTTGTCAAAATACATCGTTCGGACATATTCGGAGTCGCTATCGTATGGGCATGAACAGTGTCTACTCGTCTGGTGTCATTGTGCGACGCCTGGTATTCTCCCTTTGTCGTCCCGAAACAATCAGTCGTGTCTCGTACTCACAACTCGTTTCTCAGCGTGCGGAACGGAACATATTCCTTATCATGGAGTATTGCGCCGGTGGCGACCTTACTAATTACATCAAGAAGCGCGGTCGCGTCGAAGGTCTTGAATTCGCCCCAATTCCCGGAGCTGCCTTGCAGTACTACCCTCATCCAAGGACGGGCGGCCTTGACGAGATTGTCGTCCGGAGCTTTCTGCGTCAACTAGGCATGTTTTCCTTCTTATCATTCCATTCACACAAGTAACATTATTTGAACAGCTCGAGCACTTAAATTCTTGCGAACTAGAAACCTCATCCATCGAGATATCAAGCCACAGGTAGACCTTCTTTTGCTTTTCTCGAGCATTCCGACTCATTGCAGATAGAATTTACTCCTGAACCCGGCTCCCCCGGAGGAACTGGCCAGAGGACATCCTATCGGTGTGCCAATTCTGAAGGTTGCTGATTTTGGGTTCGCTCGCTCGCTTCCCAAGGCAATGCTGGCAGAGACACTGTGTGGTTCGCCGTAAGTTCGTATTCGACTCGGGAATTGGTGCAAAACTGAATATTAAACTAGGTTGTACATGGCACCCGAGATCCTACGATACGAGAAGTATGATGCAAAAGCTGATCTTTGGAGTGTTGGCGCTGTATTATACGAGATGTGTGTAGGGAAACCACCGTTTCGCGCGCAGAATCACGTCGAGCTCCTGAAGAAGATTGAACACTCTAAAGGGGTTAAGTTTCCCGACGAGGATCCTTCTCGCGCATCTTCAAACCACCCCACTCCACATTCCACATCCTCGACAAAACCGGAAGAATCGCAGATTGTACCTTCTGACATCAAAGAGCTCATCCGTGCCCTTCTGAGACGTCGACCAGCGGAACGTGCTAGCTTTGAAGAATTCTTCAAAAGCGAAGCCCTCGCGAAGTCCAAGTTTCCTCGCCCAGCCCCTGAACTTCAATTGCACGCGACCTCCATCGCGACTGCTCCCAGTATGCAAACCGAAGAAGAAGACGATTTGCCCATTGGCAAAATCCCAGAACACCACAAGGTAATTCCTCCAGAGGTGCTCGACCCCAAGGCGATGATCCCTCCCAGCAAGTTTCATTTTCGGAGAAGGGAGACATCGGAGGATACCGTTACAGTGGCTGTTCCCGGCCCATCCTCTCGAAGGTAATAAATCAAGGTATCCAGTCGCTCACAAGTTAACGCTGATTTAACACGGTTAGCTCTACCTCGTCGCGTGATAAGGCATCCCCAAACCCGCTCGAACATGCTCAAATTCGGACTGACGTGGAGCCTGATCCGATCTCTGATAAAGCTCGACCCGCACCTAAGCCTTTATCGACCGAGGGATCGTTCATACCTGGTGAATCGGAAGAGGATGGAATTATCCGGAAAGAATACGTGCTTGTCGGCGATGTGCGTGCGCTCGAGTTTAACCGCGCAGTTGATGGCAAGTTACTTCCTGTTCCGCTCATTCATGCAGATCCCTCATCGTAGGATCCACAGAACTCAACACAGCCCGTCGAAGGACACCTCGTGAGCATCACCCTGCTGGATCTCCCCTTGCGGATGAAATGTATCCTTCGGACCATGTACCACCCTCGCCTCGCTCAAACTCCCCTCTAACCGCGCCGATCCCCACGACCTACAACACCACGTTCCCACCCCCACCACACCCTCTTGCTCCCCCTCTATCCTCCTCCCCATCTCGCGTAGCCTCTAACGCGCTCAGTCGCGCGCTGTCACTCGCATCTCGTAAACTATTCGGAGTATCGACCCCCAAATCACCCATTTCCCCAGGCTCCGGTCATTACCGTGCACCACCATCACCACGTCGACCGCAAATCTTGCTAAGATCACCCACGGATGAAGATGTGGGCAGGAATGGCGCCCTCGTGAGCCGTGATCCGATGGAGGATGAATTACTCGCTACACTGGAGGAGTTGGCACAGAAGACTGACGTGCTGACACACTGGGCGGATGAGATGTACGAGGCCGTGAAGGCTGTTCCACAGAGTCCGTTCTTTTTGGTATCTTCACCGTTTCTGCCGTGACTGATATGTGCGGTCTTGCACAGAGCCCCTCCCTGATCCCGCCAAGTTCGCACGTCGAGAAGGTGAAGCCGAGAAGCATGCCCAACGACGGCGGAATGCAGATCAAGAAGCGGAATATGCTGCTGTGACATGTGTTGCGGTGTACATGCTCTTGATGTCGTTCTCCCAAAGGGGAATTGATAAACTACGGAATTACCAAGAGCATCTGCGCATGCGATATCCCGATGGCGATTTCGTGGTCAGCGTGGGCTTTGATGATGGTAACGCTTTCTAGTTGCGTTTATCGCGTCCGACGCTCATACCTCTGTCCAGCACTTGCGTGGTTCAAAGAGCAGTTCATCAAGTGTAATGACCGCGCAGCACTCGTGAAGACGTGGTTGCCAGTGCAATACGACGGACCCAAGATATACCTCGATCAATTGATTTATGATCGCGCGCTTATGCTTGTTAGTCTCTTGCCTTTTCGTTGATGTCGTTGTTAATGTTGTGGCTTTGCAGAGTCGAACGGCCGCTCGGAAAGAGCTCTTGGATCAGGCAACGAGTCCTGATGAATGCGAGAAGTTGTACGAAGAATCTTTGTGGTGTCTTTACACTTTGCAAGACGACCTGCAACAAGATAACCCGTTCATGGAAGAGGATCGAAATACGATTGCGACTTGTGAGCTTCCTTGATTTCTTCTCGATGTACTTGTCATTTACTTTATGGTAGGGATAACAAGGACCAAGCTCCGCCTTGTTCGATGTCGAGCCCGGATGGGCATGAATGACAGAGATCGAATGAAGGACGCACTCGCGGATCAGAATCTAGTCGATGCGAGATATCCACCACCTTGGGATCCACAAGCTCTCGAGAAACTTGAACAGCAACAGCAGGCTGTGGCTGGGCAGCGCTCGTGACATCGTTGATTCAATAGTCTTTTCCTCTCAATTTCACGCTAATTTTTCTTCATCTCTCCTTCATCGACGTAACACTATCGCGTGCTGGACGCTTTAGACGCGACGCCCTCCTGATGATTGTCTTGGTTCGTGCCAAGATTGTACATGCACATATATTATTTCTCTCTCCTTTTGTGATGACATCTCTTTGGGGACTTTACTCATCGTTCATATTATATACCGTTGTACTTATCACGTGATATGTTACCGTTGTAATATCCAGCTGCTGTATCTTACTTTAGATGGTAGGGAAAACTGGCATTCACATCAAAGACGTCGTAAAAACGGTGGGACCAGCTAAGCCAAGGACCGATTACAGGAACCGTGTGACGCATAAGCTCGTCTCTGGCATCAGTATGATTTTCGCAACAGCGCTTCGTGAAAACGCGTTGACCCCAGTCTCCTCAGAAATCGAAGCCCTTGTTCAAGTCTTCATACAACAACTCCTTCATCCCGGGTGGAAGGAGCGGTTCCCCGCCAGGTCGGTCGGCAATGTACTCTGTCGTGCGTCTGAGCACAAAACCAATTCATTCCGAAAACAAATGAAACTGACTGAAAGGCATCTCGACACTCTCCTTAGCGTTGAACTTGATCGTTGGAAACTCCTGCAAAATCGATACGAGAGATTGATCAGGTATGCTTGGAGATTGGGGGGAGAAACGACTTACGACATAAGGTATATCGTCCAACGGGACTGTGTTTTCAGACGGGGATTAAAGCACATGTGGCGCATCAAGCTTCGAAAGGAATCCATGACTACGCGATGCTCACTTTGGTCATCCACGACTCGTTTTGTGACGCCCAGGGCTGTATCCGTCGTCATCTGCACGGGGCCAAGGTGACGCGTCGGAAATCCCAGTTGACGGAGTTGCGACGTGCGGTCTCGGGGAGGATCATCGCCTGATTTCCAGGTGAGAGCGAGTCGCGCTTCTAAGAGGAAGAGGAATACGAATACCTAGAATTCCCTGAAACGGAGTTAGTCCAGGAAGCAGACTGGAATCACGAATGTCTTGCCCCGAATAAGAACCACTCGAATTCCAGACCGTCCTCGGGCTCAAGTCTGCGTTCAGCCTTGGGATCGAGCAAACATACTTTAGACAAGGGAATGTCCTGATTTTTCAGCAACTCCAAGATGGATTGCGTGTACACTTCAGAACATGCAACCGGCCCACTCAAGGAGGCCAATTTTTCCTGCAAAGAGGCGCAAGATCTTTGTGAGAGATGCGTGAACAGAACACGGGCAGACCCGCCCGCCAGCATCTTCATATGCTACCGAAACGGGGATCCGTTAGATCGGGTATTTATCTAACGGTGAACTTACAGTGTACTCGAGTTCCACCCACGGAGGAAGCGAGCTAGGGGTGGCTTCGTCCTCCTCCATGTGTTCTGCAGGTTTTCTCAGCCGTCACGTTTCCTAACATGCACCATGTCTTGGAATAACCTATGACATATGCCAGACCCATTCTTAATCAATTTGTTCCTACGTCTGAATTCCGGGGGGAGGGATTTCGTTAATCTTGATGGGCCCTCGCCTCCAACTCGAGTTGTTCCGAGCCGCCTGCGGTAATTATAATGCTCACTTGTCGAACCGACCACTGTGGTATGAGTTTCTTACTTTTGATCTGGCTGTCAGACAGTATTGTCTGGCAGCTTAATCCCGTGTAATCGCGTTACCGAAGGTGAGATCAGTGAGTAACTTGAAAGCCTTGAGTGGTTGAAATGTTCCCAAAGTTGGCCACCCATCATCCAGTTTTGGAATCCTTTTCTTGTCCGTGTGCCTCGCGAATGTTCCGATCCGGAAATACGAGTTGCTATCTCCGATCTCCTTGGTACTACGTACGCTACTAATAAGTTACTCGAGACTAGGTCTCACCGTCTTGGTTCGATTCTCTCCGTCAGCTCACCAATTCTTGTCATTTTTAAAGGGCTGTGAAGAATTCACCTGCAATGATACTGGTAGAGTGGGTGCGCTTGTACTTTGATCGTGCCTACTCGTACTAAGTATGTGTAGCTAGTAGCTACGCCGCTAGGGTCGAATGACGGCGGAAATGATTCATATACCGTTCACGTGGTTTCGGGGACTTTTGGATGATCCACACGCTGGCATTTGCACGATTGCATCGGGATACTCAAGAGTGGATCTTTTTGGCCGCACGGTTCCATCGGACGTGCTTCAGACGACTCGTGCCTTCTTTCCCGAAATGAACCAACTGACAGATGCGGCTCAACGGCCTTCTCAACGATGGTCAGAATATAAGGAATCGGAAGAAATGGGCTTTGATATCGTTGGCTTCAATTCCTCCCCTCAGTACAATGACAGAAACGACACACATGACTGGCCAGAAATTCAAAGTTGCGATATGGTATGGAGTCGTTGCTATGCGCGCTTCACTGCCGACCGACTTATTTCTCTCGCACTGACAGCGGTGGGGGTGTTGGTGGCTTGACGCTCGCCGTCGCTTTGTCTAAATACCCAGATATCGAGGTCGAGGTATTTGAAGCCGCCAGACAGTTCACCGAGGTCGGTGCTGGCGTCGGAATTTGGCCGCGAGCGTTCAAGGTGCAATATTTTCCCAAAAACTTGTCGATCACTCGTTGACGGTACAAAGGTCTTGCGGAAGTTGGGCACGGGTATCGAGCATGCGTTCGTTAGCGCAGCGACAGACTACGAGCTGACAGATGATGTCGGTAGGTGTATGGAATGCTGTCGACCACCACCACCTCACAGGAATCTAGTGCCGGCTTTTGGATACCGCAAGAGTGACCAACCCGAGGGCGTCGAGTTGTTTAAATTAATGACCAAGGGTGAGTTGAAAGCAGTTTAATTTCATCAGGACATTTTCTTGACGCACGATGTCTTTCAGGTGGCTTGATGAAATTCCATCGAGCGGACTTCCACGGAGTTCTGCTCTCGTATCTTTCACCGTCATGCAAGACGCACACGTCAAAGAAACTAGTCTCGTATTCCCAGCCAGCGGCCCCAGTGCAATTGCCAATAATATTGACCTTTGCAGACGGTTCATCATCGTCATGCGACCTGCTAGTGGGTGCCGACGGAATCAAGTCCGCCGTTCGTGCCTGCATGATGCGCGAAATCGCTCAGAACCTGAGTGGACAGGCAGCAACATCTGCGTTGTCCTGTATAGATCCTGTCTGGAGTGGAGTAATTGCTTACCGCTCATTGATCAACGCCGAGAAGCTGTGGGCTTGTGCGCCACATCATCGCGCATTCAGAGAACCTACAGTGGTGAGTTGCGTCTTCGCGATCTTGTAATTCTGATAGGAGTCGACTGACGAGCTCGACACAGTACTTGGGGAGGGACGCTGTGAGTATTGTACTAAATGAGCATTCGTCATTCTGAAACCCATTTACAGTTCTTCCTTGTGTACCCAATCTCAAAAGGGAAATTCATAAATTTTGCCGGGTTTACTCTGTCCGAAGAACTTGTTCGTACTTGTTACCAAGCAGACACCTCTGGGAGAAGAAGGTTCGAGGGTCCGTGGGTGCGCGAGTTGTCCAAGGAAGAACTCTGCAAACCATTTGAAGGGCTTGAGAAAGACACGAAGCCGATCCTCCAGGTAAACATGGCTCACATTATGAATGGACCATGCCCCCCTGATGATACACATCCATGACAGTGCATCGATAAAGGTTCCATGTGGGCCGTTCACACTGTAAAGCATCTCCCGTCACATTACCATGGTCGTGCTGCATTGATTGGCGATGCAGCCCACGCAATGATGCCCTTCCAGGGGTCCGGTGCTGGTCAAAGTATCGAGGTATGCAATCATCTTGTGGCCTCCATTGAAGTTACTGGTGACTGAAGAAACACCCAGGACGCCTACCTTCTCGCGACGGTACTCGGGCACTCGTCGATCACACTAGAGACCATACCACGTGCCCTGGCCGTGTACGACAAGTTGAGGCGACCATTCTCGAGCGACATTGCCCTACGTGCGAAAATGAACGGGCAGATGTGCGCGTGGCAAGCGGGCGACATCCCCCTTTCGAACCTCGGCGATACAATGACAAAGAACTGGGAGTGGGCTTGGCTGAGCGAACTGGATGGTGTGTTGCACGATGCGGTGAAAATGTTGGATTCGAGGATACCTTCAAGATACTAGTATGTACGTGTTTGCGGTTCATTCCACGGTAAGAATGATTGATCGAATTCATTATCACAGGCAGTCTACAGAGGGCTTCTGAATGATGTTGTTCTTGCGCTATGCGTTACCTATGGTCATTGATGATTCCGATCGCCAAGCAGTAGCGGGCGATTATTTATTTTCTTTCCCAAGATCATTCGAGTTGAAAGCTGCCAAGTTGTGTAAACTACTAGTACGTACCAGTCGCCGGTTGCGGTGAAGATTGCGAGATCGAAGCTTGTACTTGTTGTACCAGGTTAGATATGTGGTCACAATCATTGAGCAAACTAACGAATAGGAAAACCAACCTCTTACTGCTCGTTCCGGGTCGCCCGCCACTGGCACGAAAAACATGGACGCCATGCCTCTTGCCTGCAGCGCTACGAGCATACCAACTCGTCGGGACGGTAAACCCCGATCAGCCTGCCTTAGAGGAAGTACCGTGCGCGGTCCGGATCATGCTCGACAGACTTGTCGCGAATATGCTTCATTGGATCTTTCTTGATACTTTCAAGTTCTGGGGAAACACCTGATTTGGCAGCGGAGATAAGTGGGACAGGTGCACCTAGCTTTCCTTTCAAACTTCCCGCTAGTGCACTAGTGGTTGCAACATACAGGTGTCGACTAACTTATCGTAAAAGTAATGCTCAAAAATGGGTACGAAGATAGGTGGTTGTTCGACTCAGAGACGCAACGTCAACCAAGGCATGTCGCAAATGTTAAAAGTGACTCTAAGGATTGCATAAATGTTCTACCAAGCCCCCACTGGGAACTCGCATCATGAGGCATAGAACAAATGCAACTAATTATCCAATATTGACGCAGGTACAGTAGGGAGTCCATAGATATGGTATAAATCTCCGTGGAATAGCACCTAGCGAGTGTGAGATAACATTCGCCAACTATTTCATCGCCTCCTGGCAAGCACTCTCGCGATGCTCGCCTTGATGGTGCCGACAGCCTTCTCCACATCTTTCTTGGACAATGCCGCCGTGGTAGCAATGCGAATCGTCGGGCTCGAATCGATCATCTCTTGAGCTCTCAGGTGTTTACCGCGCGTGATGAACACCCCATTGGCAAGGGCATCGTCAACGATGTCCTGCAAGACCCGTTCCTCTGCCTCGTGATCGGGGGCGGAAGGAGTGACCGTGAGGTACTGCGGACTGTTGCGGAGACAAAAGTGGATGATAGGACTGGCCCGATGACCAAGTACCGATATGCCCTCGGTCTTCTCCAAAGCAGAACGGATGGTGTCGACATTATCGTGGAAAGTGGTAAGGACCGAGGGAGTATTTTGCAAGTAACTAATCGCCTCTGATGCGGAAGTAGCGAGAAGAGGTGGCATGGACGCGGAGAAGACGAAGGAAGTACCATTGATGCGCTGATAGAAGGTAAATTAGTGGAATGTTAGATTTATCGGTCACGTGACTCGCCTGATGTTCGGTGACGATGGTAGAACCAGCACAGAAACCACCGGACGAGCATAAACCGTTAGCGACAGAGCCCACAAGCATGTCAATCTGCGTGGCCTAGAAGGGGGGTTATCAGACTACCATGTTCATTCAGCCGGTTAAGAAACATACCGGAACGTTGTAGAGTTCGGTCAAACCACGACCAGTTCGACCGACTGCACCGAAAGAGATACTCTCATCAAGGATGAGTCGATACTTGTACTTGAGCTTAAGCTCGATCTATTGAAGGGTCAACACAACAAGAAAACAGGAAATCATCATTCGACTAACCAGTTTAGGGAGATCAACCATTTCCCCGTCACGTTCAAAGATACCTTCGGTGATAATGAAGCGACGTGTCAACGATCCCTTGCGCTTCTTTCTCTCCTTTTCTATACTGACAAGAACGTCCTCGAGGCTCTTGAGATCATTGTGGTCATACCACCGAATCGTCGAACGAGAGATTTGGATGCCCTTCTGGATAGCAAAGTTCACAGAACGATCTGCGACAATCACGTCTCCTCGCTTGCAGAAGGCAGGAATAACAGAGGAGATGGTCGAAAACCCTTGAGAGTAAAGGATAGATGCCTCCGTCCCCAAGAATTCCGCAATATTGCGTTCTAAGTCAAGGTGTACGTCTGCTCGGCGAGTAAATTAGACGCTCTGGATGAAAACGACTCATACCCACCAACAGTTCCATAGAAACCTGGGGGACCGCAGGATCCAAGACCATATTTACGCAAGGTTTCGATAGCCTTTTCCTTGATTTGTTCATTGCCTGCGAGCCCGGAGAAGTTGAAGCTTGCCAGGTTGATGACTGACTTGCCATTGGACAAGAGCTTGGGTTTGGGACCAATGGGGCCAGTAACGACGGGGACTGAATTTAGGTCTCGTTGCTCCCACTCGCTCAAAGGTTGGACAAGGCTGTCAGGTGTCCACTCATCCACGAGTTCGTTGATTTCCTAGGCACTAATCAACAACATGCAGCAGCACACCGTCGGAGAACAACAGACCTTTTCAGAAAATTGAATAAAATGTTTTCCCTGTTTGTCTCCGCGTGTTCGGGACTGTAGTAGCGTGCGGATGGCAAAAACGACAAGGATTAATTCTAGAATGGTTCGTCCTGGATCATTTTGGTGCGAGGACTTGACGTATCGTGCGACCACAGCAGAACCGGGAATTTTGTAGAATGTCGACTCAAGCCTGGAGAGGGAATAAGCCAAGAAGGTGAGCAATGGCTCCAGAGCCGAGGAGGGGGTATCCGACATCGTGGATGGTCGTGAAGATGGTCCAACATTCGCGCCACTGCCAGCGTGTCCAGGAAAATGGTGATTACATAAGCACTCCTACGAACCGAGTCTTTTCCAGAGCCTATCTGATTCGCGCCGATGTCACGGTCCAGATCACTATCACTCCATGCACGTTCGTGAGCTCGGAAATATGGAGGACGTTTGAATTTCAACCAACCTCGAGGCTCAGACCAAAATGGTCGATCGTCAAACGATGTATATCAACTTCAGCGTGTTGTGCATTCGATGGATCAAGATCTCACCCAAGGCAAGTGCACGACCATTACCGATTGACGCAAACTTCCATCAGACTGTCTTGTAGAATTGTTTCTCTAGTGGTTCCTTCAAGTTTTCGCGCGAATGTCTCTCCCTTTGCCACATCCCATACGTTTCTCGAGTCTCATGTCCCACCTTGCCGCTGATGGTAACTGGTCGTCCTACAGGGCCCGCCTGCTGACGAATCAATGATCAGACCCGATGCTGCATCATTTACCTGGCTATATAAGCGATCGCTTGAACTCGTGTCCTCGTATTGGGGTCCGGGAGAAGTAACTGCAGATCACCCCGAGCCGGCTGGCAGTACTTGCAACAGAAGTCAAAGGAAAGTGAGTCTCGAATCAGACATTTGAACTGCATCTTCGGAAGCTTCCGGGGAACAAAACTGGTAAATCGTTTTGAGATGTTCGGGACACATCCAGCATGCAACGGTAGCCGTTGGAATTGTTCACCCTCTGCCAGCCTCTGCCCTCGTTTCATCTTAAGCGTACGCGAGTTGTATATAGGTGACAGTCAACGTTGCTGGCAGGGAGGGTCGGGGTCCTCAGGGATCGACACTGGGTTTGGTTTTGGGGCAGTATCAGGTTTGCGATACACTGGTACTGCCGGAGAGGGTTGTGATATAGTTCAATACGAAACGAACGCCAGTGTGGAATACAGAGCGAACGTCTTTCAAGTTTGATCTCGAAGTTTGAGGTCCGGCTTTGGGAAACTAGTACGGTCGTGCTTTCATGGTCTAGAGTCGATTTTCCAAGTCATAGATAAGCTAAGGCGAAGCTTCAAAACTCAGGACATGGGCCACAGTAGTACAGACCAGTTGCCTTCTTGCTTGGGACAAATTCATATCCGCCTGCCCTGGTTATTTAGTAATTTCAGACTGGAATTGGAACTGATCGTCTGGATAATGATCTTCACTAGTGATGGATGCATCTGCCTGAAAGTCATTGTCACTCGATCGTGTTGCCAACCACAGAAATTATACAATGCCCTCAGCGGTGCAGTACACGGGAGGCGTATGATTTATGTAACCAATTCAAACACGAACCCACATGGCAAAGCTCGGGACAACCGTACACATGCTAAACACACGTCGCCCGCGGCACAACAAAACATGCCAAAGAACGAGATAGCGCAAGTCGCACAGACAACGAGCACGGTCAGAACTTGCGAGCAAGATGAAAGTTGAACGTTGAACAACACAGGGAGGACTCCGAGGAGTCAACGCAGCAACTGCAGAGCAGCGACAAGAACACCTAACGGTACAACATATCATTGCCAAGGCGACCTTGTAGTTGACATCCGTTAACATCGGACTGTGAGATAACGTTGTAAGGGCATACCAAAAGAATTACACTGCTAATGCAGCTGAGGTATGTATGCTTGGCTATTACATACCTCCCCAACCTGATACGCCCAGTAAGACTATTGGGCTCGAGGAGAAAAGCTCAGCAGATTCTAGCCTTGTTCGCCCACAAGTAGCGGCGCGCACTGATCGGTGTGCAGACGAGTCTTCTGTTTTCCTTCCGGACCAAGTGCACCCAGTGACGTCGCCTATCTCGTCTTCCCGAATTAATGATCCGACGTCTGCCAGGTGTCAGGCCACTCGTATCATGTGTCGTGTTTCAACTTTAGCCAGTTACATATTTAGCGAAGCAGTTTCCAGATCTCTTTTCATTGAATCCCCCTCTCCAGTCGCTCCTTGTTGGAACCGCATTGCTCCAGGATCATCATGTCCGACGATTTACAATCCCTCGTGGCAGGGCTGCAGTTGACCAACTACATATCCAGTAGGGCATTCACACTTGCTGGCGGTGAGCTGATCTCGATGACCCATTGCAGTCGCAACTACTACCGCTATCGTATATGACTACTGTGAGTACTAACAATTTCTCGCGGTGTATTCTCGCTGGAGTCAGATTCCACAGTTATCACCCTTCCAAAGGAGGTACGTTGTATCTTTTGGTTGTGCCGCGATTGCCGCGATTTTCCTCCCGCTCAAGGTCACCGCAGATAAGATATGTTTGGGTTGGTAGCCGACGTATTGGTTGACATTAACTCTGATGTCACTCATCCTAGGATCGGCCCTGGACACGGGTATCGACGCTGTTTGTTGTTGTCCGTGCTCAGTGTTCAATTCCACACCCATACTAACACATTTCAAAGGTGCGTTATATCGGGCTCTTCGTTGTCGTGTAAGTCATCCCGAATGATGACTGTGATTATGAGACGGAACTAACGGGCGACCCTCCAAAGAATTGAGGCACTTTGTATGTACTAGGCCATGTTACAGGCGAAGCTCACTACTAACGTCCCTTTGAAGCTGGGAGCACCTTTATACCTGGCCCTACATCAGTATGTTTTTACCATGTCATGGTGCATTCAACGGCTGATGAGTATACATAATAATAGATGTACGTATCTATCTATATCTTCATATTTGCTTCGTGTACGCAGCTGTTGATATCTTTCGGTTAGGTGTAAGTTGCCCTCGTTCATCCATCCAATATACCCGAATCAGTGATGAATTGAAGGTACGGTGCTCGTTATCGCATCCAGCTGGGCATTTGTCCCGTTCCTCGCCGCCGCAGATTGTGCGTGAATCTATACCGCGTATACTTAATGTGATGGATTCTACTTAAACTAGGGGTAATGATCTTGCGGGTACAAGCAATGTACCGAGGATCCCGGATCGTCCTTGGGGTGCTCGTCTTGTTTTATGTGCCCACAATGATCCTTGTCGTAATTGCCACGGGCTTCTACTACGACCCTAACCACCATATGTCAGGTGTGTGTCGACCGCGTTACTGCAGCAACCGCCCTCACCCCCCCTCTTCTTAGTGAGCACTCCTCGAGTGCTCGATGCCTCGTATTGCAACGTAACATACACATTCATACCTGGGTTTGGTTTATATGTGTCTATCCCTCGATTCATCCTTGCTGGCCTCATGTTTATCCTTTCCCTCGTCCGGTTCTTCATGGACTCGTTTCAAATGTACAGGACGACAAGGCAATGGCTACCCAGCCGGTATATCAATCTGCTCGTCAGGGAGAGCATCATCTACTTCTCTGCGTACGTCTCACTCTGCCTTCTCTTCATCTCACCAAACCAACCTGGTTCGCTGCTCTCAATAGGCATTTGCTCTACACCACCAACTCCGCTGTGATCATCTTCGAATCAAATATAGTGTTGGTGCTAATCGTGTCCATGCTCTCCAACGTCTCGTTGTTTACCCTCTGCCCTCGGTTCATCATAAGCGTGCGTGAGTTGTATGTACGTGACAGTCAACGCCATTGGCGGTGGGAGTCAGAGATCGACACTGGATTTGGTGTTTCGGGGCAGTCTCGTGCAACCGAGACAGTAGAGAGACCGCGAGAGATGCAGGTGATGGTGGTGACAACGGAGTTTCGAGAGAATTAGATGGAGATGGATGAATGCAGAACGGACTCGGACATCTTTTGATTTTGAAGTATGAGGTCTGGTTTGGGGAGACTAGCCTTGTGATGCGGTCGTGCGACCTTACGAAACATGGAGTCATAGATAAGCTAAGGCGAAGGTGGCATCATGCTTCACGTTGGTAGGCACGACATGTGTTCTAGAACACCACTGATTACAGTATCCAAAGCCTTATGGGGACCCGGGACGAACTAGTGACGCAGCCTCCATTTTGCAACGCCGAACCTGAAGAGCGATGGACGCGGCGACAGAACCTTTGGTTCCTGTTTGAACACGTCCAGATGTGTTTCACTAGATCGACACAACTTGCCTTCATAGTAGTGACATAGTCTGGTCATCGTGCTCGGTCCTGGGCAAAATCCCCCATGCACCCGCATCGCGTCTACCACACTCCCAACGCCTCAAACGTACCCCAAACGCCTTGGACGCGCCCCCATCGCGTCGACTGCACCTTAAGCGCCTCAGACGCGTCTACCGCATCTACCACCCCCAAGACCTCAAACACACCCCCATCACGTCAACTGCACCTCAAACGCGTCTATCGCACCCCCAACGCCTCAAACGCAACCCCAACGCCTTGGACATCGCGTCGACCGCACCTCAAACGCACCCTGGGCCATCATGTCGCCAACAACACCTCGAATACACTCACCCGCCCGCCATGTGTACTATCCCTTACCCTCTGGTCGGTGGCACCTACCCACTTGTCGACGGTCACGTTTGTCATGAGTTGTCACGGATCGTCACAGTACCAGATTCAAACTCCGGCTGTCGTGTGCGCCACGTCAGTCAACGGTCATATTTGAAACGCCGCCTCGGCATTCGTTTGGCGAGTGACAGTCAGTGTGACAAGGGCAAACTGCACGATCTCAGCAACCACTCCATCATTTTCATTCGTTCAACCCGGAAAATGTAGATATCGTTCAAGAACTAAGATACATGAAGTAAATTTCAGGGAATTGTGTATGTTTAGTGGAGTGCTGACGAGTGGGTGGTGCCGTCGGGCCGACCAGAAGGGATAGTATACTCCACGGTCGACCCGCGTTGTTCACTCTCTCCCCTCGCTTTATCATAAGCGTGCGCGAGTTGTACATGCGTGACGCGCAACGCTACTGGCAGGCGAATTCGGGAATCGACACTGCGTTTGGATTTTCGGGGCAGTCACGTAGCACCCTCAAGTTTGCAAATGCGGAGGCAGGTACACTGCCGGAGAGCGCGTTGGAAATGCCACAGGCGGTCATTGTGACGACGGAATTTGCAGATACATATTGAGTACGAGACGGGTGCCAGACGTGTAATGTGGTCTGACGTGCTTTCAATATTCTGGAGTTGATTCTCATGGCCAATTTATCTATGTACTAAGTAGTGCCGCTGTTACTCTTCCGTTTACTGTATGATAAGCGGGCAACGATGTTGGGGCTTCGGAACGACGGGCCGGCCTGATAAAGAAATGCCTGTGCTAAAGCCTAAGATTTGGCCGACGAAATCACGACACGGATAGCACCCTATGCGCGTCTCTTTGGTTGCCCCGGCCGAGAGTTGAAGTTACAAGGGATATTTCATTCGCTAAGCAAAGCTAGACGATACAGCCATCGTTATTGTATAGGAAGGTGTAGTGCACGCATAACGATGAACGTGGTCGAGTCACGTCCTTAGCCACGCAGTCTTGGCGATTTTTTTCAACCTCTTTTGCTCTTTGAATCGTTCCTGGATAGAGTCAGAAGCGTCAGCATGTCCGTCCGTGGATGCTTATTCGGTTTTTGGGTTCGTCGTCTCTCGCGATACACGCAAAAAGAGATGATGATGAAAAAGAGAAACTGGACGTCTGAACACTCACCAAATCATTCTTCGTCGGCTTCTTCCTCTTCTTCCCTCCCGCCTCTTTCTCCTCTGCATCCCGTTGTTCGACATCTTTTTCCCATGCTCCTACGTCAAAGTAGAACTCGCTCATGCGCTTCATGCGTTCATATTCTGACAAGTGGGACGGCGCGCGTGAATCAGCCGCCGCGAATGCGCCGGTGCGCGCGTTGAACTTTGCGGTGATGCTTCCAGAGTGTGCGAGAGAAGACGGGCCAGCGAGCGATGGGTCGAGGTAGGCAAGGGAGGGATCTATGCCCGCTGCGATCGCGCGCGCCTCGAGGGAGTTGGGGTCGTAGGGATTCTGGTTGACGTCCCCGTCTGGACCGTTCGCCTGGGCTACTGCTGCTGCGTCTTGGCCTCCGGTAGAGGAAGACGAAGGGTCAGAAGGAGACGGCTGAAGAGGGTTGACCCAGGTTGTTTCTCCGCTGGATGCGTTGTAAAAGTAGTAGGCGTTGTGCTGAGGCGAAAATAGGGCTTGCCATGCACCGGCTGAGAGGCTCTCAGAGGTGGGCGTTACGGTGGAGGTGGAAGCGGTGGGGATGGGGGATGGGGAAGGGGTATCGTTGTTGATGGCGGTTTCTTTACCCTTTTCCTTTGGTTCTTGTTCGGGTTCTGGAGAGGACTGGAGCTTGTCGCCGGTCTCGCTAGAAGGACTAGACATGGTTGCCGATGACCTAGAATTATTAAATTAATTATGGTTGATAAGTGAGGTGGAATAAATATTATTCAATATTCTTTCATGCAACACACACACATCCCAATCATGCTCCGCTCGGCGCTCAAGCAGCCATCCCGCCCGTCCTCCCCTGCACTCGTATCTCCCTCCTCGCCACCCCCACATCCTGGCGCACCACCAAGGACGACGTCCTCGTCTTCGCTGGCAACCTCCACCATCTCGCCGTATCAGGCACAGTTCGGGCCTGGCATATCCACATCCATGCTGTCTCCGAATCCCCAGTATATCGCCTCTGCGCCAGTCGTCTCCCAGGGGTATACCCCCAAAGTTTCCTTTGACACATTTGAAAACTCTGCCGCATCCATGTTCTCTTTCACCCTTCATGTCCAGTCAGAAGGCTACATACAGAGTCGTTCCACCCGTGTCTTTCTGTGCGCTTCGAGTCCCGATGAATCCGGAAGAGAAGCCCTGGAATGGGCTCTGGAGTGTCTTGTTCAAGATGGCGACGAACTCATTGTATTCAGGGGTATTGATCAAGAGGAGCTGGGTGCGCGTGCATCTCCGCCGTTGGATCACGTGTCTCTGATTCGTTTGTAGACAAGGACCATGAACTCGTACGGGAGGAAGCGAGAGATCTAATGAGGTATATCCAGGAAAAGTGTGTCGAGTATGATCCGGACCGCAAGGTATTTCTTTGCCCGTCTCATCAATGGCTACCTTTTAATCACCATCTCAAGATTTCGATCATTCTTGAATTTATCGCAGGTCGTGTGACCACAACTCTTGATAGATTGATCGCGCTTTATCGTCCGGATTCGGTCGTTGTCGGTATGCGCGGCCAGAGGCGTGGCGTCCTTGGTTTTGGTGGCGGGCGATTCTCCGCAGGGGTGGGCTCTGTGTCAAAGTATGCTCTCTCTCACAGTCCCGTTCCGATCGTCGTCGTCAGGCCAGAGAGTAAAGTAAGGAAAGTCCGAGAAAAGAGGCTAAAGGACCCAAAGAGAGGGACCCATTTCGAAGAGTAAGTTCATTCTGTCTATACTCTCTTGTTCCTGCGTTCCTCTGCTGGTCACACGTCTGGTCATCCGCGGATGGTCCTATTTTCCTTTCCACCGCCATACATGCGTACCTGTGACTTTGAGTGCATTGGTTTTCTATACCGACCACGCATATATGGGCCTGCGCTGGAAGGGTGACACCCCATTCATGTGATCTTGCATTTCGATATGATACTAACCGATCTCCGTAGATTACATCCCGTAAAGACGGAGAACAATGGCGCGTTGCCTGTCACGCCATCCGTCGCGCTATCTATCACAAAGTCATGAGCTCAAGTGGTTAGTGGATTTTCACAAATTTCGTTCGCACAAGCTTTCTGACCATTGCCCTTCAGCCTCATTTACCATGTGTATTCAACACCAATGCCTTAAAGTACCCTCATCATCGCCTATCATTCGCATTAATGCGTCATCTTCATTATTTACTCCTTTCACTGTCATAATACCCACTCCGAGATTCAAGGGAACACCTCTTCACGTACTTTTTAATTTAGTTACCTGCGCAACGAAGTCATCCTTATCTTTCTTCACGCAGCTTTCCGCCACGTACGCGTTGGTCATGAACTTGAATACGCCAAAGGTTTACTCGGTCGCCACACGCTCGGTTTGCACTTTCAAGTTGTACAACTGCTATCACTCCAGTATTCCGTTCTCTTGTTTGTGTGCTTGGTACGCTCTATCCTTGTCTAGTTTGTGTATCCACCCTGCAGAAATCAGAATGATAATCTTGTACTCTGCACGCTGCTCACTTTTACGCTGCTTCTTGGGTTAATTATACCGCTACTTGATCAGCGTCTTGATTACAATGCAGGTCGAAAGCGAATGGTGGTGCGCTCCGTGCACCTTTATGAACTAGTCCGCAAGTGTCGTTCAGTAGCATGGAATTACGACGAGTTGGTCATGGTATTATGCCTTATCGTGATTCGTGTTTGGCCTAGGGAACTCAATACTGACGAGCGCAAGTTGGACAGTGGATCATCGTTTCGCCTATCGGACCCGAGTCGAATTCGGCGTAGCGCACGTCGTAACGCGACAGGTATAAAGAAGCTGGGGAAAGAGCACACGCGGCCACCAGAGCTTACCGCGGAGTGCACAAAACGCCACTAGATGGGCGTCGCGCGCCCTCGACGAGCTCGGAAACGGCGATACATGCTGTCGTCCAAACGTCGTCACTCCTCTCTTTTGGGCTGTCCGTGTCGACATTTGCTGAGCATGCGGTCGCTCATCTTGGGCGACCGGGCGACCCCGAGACCCGTGTTGGAGGTGTAATTTGATCCTCACCATGTCAGGACTCAACACGACCTTGAGCAAGCATGGAGGACCCCGGGATAGAATGCCTCATCGTTGTTCGGTGTGGTAAAGTCTGTCTTGTGGCGTCGCTAGCTCATATCCTAGTAACCGTTCCTTTAGCCACATACGGAGATTCCGTACCAAGGTCAGCGCACGCAGTCCACATCCGATATCCTGACCTACCCACTGGCAGTGTCTGCGTCACTCGTACGTGCGTTTGCGTTCGCTACCGGACTTGACGCGTAGCTACTGTATCAGGGGACAACCGGTAACTTTGACGACACAAACTGTCCCCATGATACCGCTTGAAAGCCAACGGGATATACATCATTGGGTGACTTCCCGTCAGGATTTAGAGAAATACGGACGGTTGCGGTTTTGAGCTCAGTTGACCTCGGGTAATTTCAGTGAATATTTTCTGTAAATCTGATAACCGTCGCACAAAAGCTAAAATTTAAAGACACTACCGAGCACTATCGCCCTGCCGCCACGACCGCCATAATCCCACAACCAATGGATCTCGGCCTCTTTATCACTTTATATCTCCTCGATGATGATGATGACTTGTTTCTACTCTCCGCCCTTGCTGCTATCCTTGTACTTGGTGCTTATGAGTCCAAGGAAAATCAAATCCGTAGCCGCAATACATCCTGTCGGTAGTTCTGTCATCTGCAGCTCCTTCCCAATCCCCGCCAATCAACCCCAAGGACTCAACTCTACGACAGTATGAAAGACCGGGATTTATAACCACGATGGGGTTTGACAGTGCAAAAAAGGCACGATACGGTACGAAAAACAAAATCTAAAGGTAATCGCACCTGAAACAAAACATCCGTCAGGGCGCGTTTTGGGGTATCCTTGTCACTCGTTCATAGCCCGTCAATATACCTCTTCCTTCTCATCTCCCCCATGGGTACCTCTTCGATCTCATCCAACCCCTCGCCCGATCCTACCGTGACATCCGCAAAGCGAGGCAAAGTTCCAAGGTTCGTGAACGTGCCTAAGCCATGACGTGATAGCGTGCCAAACCCCACGTCAATACCCTCGCCATGAACTGTATGAGCATACAGTTCCCTGATGCTCAAGATAAACCGGGGGTTCAGTGCGAACATAAGAAGGTCGAGAGTAGAACTCAAGACCAGACCAGGTGTCTGGCCTATGGATATGCTGAAGAGACCCTGGGTGATCATTGCATGAAGAAAATTCCTATTAAGTTAGATATCCATTAGCCTCATCGATTTCGAATAAGGTGGTGTAAAGGCAAAAGACTCACATGACAAAGTACAGGAAACCTTGCTGGACAACGAGTTTGACATACTTGTTGAGATGCCACCTTCTTGTTGTGTTATGCAGGTGGAGTGATTGTCTCAAACATTGATAGATGGCCAGGAGGCACATTACACCCTGTAGAACAACGACAGGAACAGCAGAATATCTCCCCCAGTCCCATGATGGATATTGCACTATGCACACTGATGGATCAGGTGCCGAAGGGAGCATTACTGTGGAACAAACATCACAACCAGCAATATATTCAGATCTGTGTCTGGCACACATATCAAAGGACACACTTATCGCTGACCCAGGTGTGGAATATATGCCACTAGCAATAACATTGGTAACAAGCTCTCCAATATAAATGAAGAGAAGAACACCAAGAATTATTCTTGATCGGCCATACAAGGCATAGACTCGAAAGATCATCACCACTGCAATGAACCCTAGTGAATTATCAAACAGGCAAGACTGACCTATAGCTTACAGTCAGACGAAATGGTGAAAATAGTGGTCATCCACTGGGCCACATAAAACAGCGCTTTACCTTGCCAGTGAAAAAAATAGTATCAGCATGGTTATGGCAAGGAACCTCTGAAATACTTACAGCTGTCCGACTGATATCAGCCACATCCCAAGAGAGAAAATCAACACGTACATCTAATATCGTGCACAAGATATTTATTCAATTGGGAAATGACGAGATATGATATAGACCGTACCCACAATGGCCCAGGTACAAACGTGGTTCCCGCTTGAAGTCCGGTACGGTCAGTCCAATCGGCCACAATCCAGAGAATCACACATGCCTAGACTTGTTGCCCTTAAACGAATCTAGTTCAATGCATGATAATCATCAATGGAATGGTGGCGTACATGACTGCAAGCAAGCCCCCATAACGGACCTATACAGGTTAGGACATGAAATACAAGTATGGTCGAGGAAGATCGGTACATACGAGAAGGAACATGGTGGAGACCCAGGTCCATCGTCTCTTCTATAATCTTGTTAATGTTGTGTTGCGTGTCCTTGAGAAGTTCGCTTACCCAGATATGTTCGATCTAATACACCATAACCGGCCAGGCAGTGTTTGCATAGAACGCCACGAAAAATATAACGGACGTACCTCGATTGAAAAAGTGAGGACTGATCGTGTTAATATCAGTCCAATGTCAACGGACACAAATGCACGACATACGATAGTCATACGTGACAGCGGTGACAATCACGACTGGCAACGGCTCGTGAGAGATCAACCAGCCATTATAATTAGACGTACGAGATAGACAGTTATTCAAGTAAAGGCTCTCCAGGTCGACCGCTAGACTTGTAGACATGATCGGGAAGTCTGTAATTTGAAGAGAGGTCGAACTCGAAGCTAGTAGCGAGGCGGGGAAAGAAGTGAGAGGAAAGCGAGCGGGATCCGGGGAATAGCGCCGGAGGGTATAAGAGGGCAGGCCGTCCCTTGAAAGTTATCATGGTCTTACTTAAGTAACAACTGAATGGCTCCATCGGCAAAGTTATGGGTGAAACGTGGCCGAGTGAAACGCCCAATGCAAGTATGACTACCGCATTTGTCACGCTTGACGATGACTGTACCCGCTGACGGTGACGACACTCGTTTCATTGCGCGATTGCAATTGCATATGAAAATGCCCGAGGGGTTTGAGGTCGTTTCTCGGAGGTCGTTTTCCGTGATCGTGGGATGAATTGATGCGGGGTCGAGACAATGCCGCAAGTACTTACATAAGTGTGCTACGGATAAGTTGGCACTGTGCCTAATTCAGATACGGTTGAAGCAGACTCGGAACACTTCTTCGACCGCTCGCTAATATTCTGAGCTCTCTTACTGCTGTTCCCAAGTAAAATGAGATTTGTAGTTTTTTTTTTGGTTGTTGTTCCTGGACCTGTAAGAGAGAGGCGTATATCGTGGGAATGACAAGGTTGTGTGGGATTCCGTGTGCTCGCGGCACCTTTCACTTTACATTTCCTTTCCGGCATGGAGGTATTCACGGAAGGGACCGAATTCGTTTTTCTTGCAGGACACTTTTGATCCCCTTTTTTTTGGCAGTTCATCACTTCGACAACCATGTCTGATCTGGATGTGTTGCGAGTTTTCGTCGCTGTGGACGTTTCGGGACGTGACTACTACATTAAAATACTAAAATTCTCGTCTCGCGCTGGCTACCACAGTGCAACAGACAAAAGCCGTAGGGCGAAAGAATACTCCTTTGCCAATTAAACGAAGATTGTGAGATCCTGCACGACCAAGACAACACTTTCCTCGCCCAACCCTCCCGACCATCCTTACCCTTGAACTGTCAACTGCTTCCTGGAGAGCCGCCTCCTGCCTTGTCGCCTCCCACACCTTCGCCGGTCTCACACACAAGAATTACTATAGCACTGGCATGTAGCACAATAATGAGAAAGGTACATATCAGTGTCTCAATTCGGGGTCCAGGAATGCCCGGAGGGCCTTGCTATATAAGTTGAATCCCAAATCGGGAGCAAAGTAGCCTGAGATAGCGGCTGTCGATGACGACGACGACGTGCATGCCCAACCGACGCATCAGTACTCAGTACTCAGAAAAGACAAGAATAGTCACGTCGGCGCTCGCATTGAGCTTGTTCGTGGTCCCAGCGATGGGCCCACCACACTTCAGGAGCGGTACCACGAGTCACCGAACTCCACCTTTCTCTCAATGCCGGAAAGTGGAATTATGACAGCTGGGGGTATCCCATCCGAGCGTGGGTACGGCCCGGGGCGCAGAGCTTTGTGTGTGTATGGCAGATACGGTGGACCTCTGTCGTCCTGTCATGCAGCGCTTCCCGTTTTGCCGCTGTGTCCCTTTGGGTGGCATTCCGTATGCCTTCAAATCGGCGCCTCGTAGTACGTACTGCTCCTCTGTGTCGGTGTCAGTCAGAGACGCATGAATTCAGACGACACACACACGTATTGTGTTCAAACTCGCCTCGGCTCGTTGGGAATCCTGACGTGGGCTTGCTGTTGGCCGCAACAGGTGTCTTGAGCATCACCTTCATCACCGTCACACCCGAATTATGCAACTGCTCCTGACTGTCCTGCCTGAGCACCGACGTCCTCTGACAAAACAAGACACATAAGTATTCGATCTTGTTGGGTCATCCAATCGGATTTGGATCTTGCCGACCTGAATTTTATCATCAGAGGTCACGTAAAATGATCAATCTTGGGATCTTTGTTGGCCCCCATCGTCTAAGAACGTAGTTGTGTATCTGATAAAAGCACAACTCAGATGTCGTCCGTATCATTTCTCATTTAGGAAGTACCAACTCAGATCTTGAAAAAAATGACGTACAAATCTCATTGTATTTGGGTACAGCTGTAATAGTTCGTATCAGAATCGGAAGACAGCCGTACGTAGTACGTACTCGCCAAGTCATCCGAAACCATCGGAGTCGTGAATTGCCTTTCCAAGAACAAGGGCGCATTCAACGCACGTTGCGCCGTCCTATCGCCGGCGGCCGCTGACGTGTTCAGTGCAACCTGCCGTTTGCGAGTGTTCGTCCAACTTGAACCGCTATCATCCGAATCTTCCTAGAGGAGCTTGAGTTGCCATGGAATCTGTCTGGCATCACGTACCTTTGGTAAGTATCATGACCACAGAGTCTGAGACGCTCTGTTTGTTCGCCTGGGGACTTAGCCACAGTGCATTGACATATAACTACTACTGTAGTAGACTGTACTAGAGCATTATCCAGCTGGGAATTGATCAATGCTCTGGCATGCAGTGTGTTACGTTGTGTCGCTACGGACGCAGGACCATATTATATACGCCGGCGCACATTTTAGGCGTGATGGACTCGGAAGGCAGAGCGCGCGCTGTTCCGCACCAAATGGCCACATTTTGGTTGAATCGAATGCGATGGGTCACCGGTCACCGGTCACCGCCCAGTCACCTTTGAAGTTCAGCCACATCACAGCGAAGATTATTACCGAGCGCATCGGATTTAAACATACTTTGCAAAAATTATAGTAGGAAATAATGGGAGACAACTGCAAACGCCACTCGTCAACCACCTGGAGGATTCTCTATTTATGCATATCCCGTGGCACTTGGGTCGAGGAATACATCGTTACTGAAGTTGAAAACAGAGCATCCTCGGAGGACAGTCTGGTTGCAAGAGAAGCACCAGTTAATGGTGGAGTTGATGGTGGTCGACTAAGAAATGCAGAGTTACAATGCAGAACACCACAAGATGAAGGGAATGCAAACTCACGTCGAGTGCCTTGATCACCTGCGGGAGAGTGAGATTGTTTTGGCCGAACATTTTCAAAGGCTTGAACTCGTCATTCGTCCCGTTCTTGAATTTCAGAGCAACCACATAATCGCCTGCACTACTCTTGGACAACTCGAGAGCAACAGCGGAGGCATAGTCAGCTGTGTAAGATTCAGATCGTATGAGCAAAACGCAGAAGAATCGGTGTCGTTCTCTCACCAATCCCAGATATCTCGGGACTGGTCACCGTAGCATTGGTGACATTGAACAGGCTAATGAAGGGCTTGTAGTCGACCTCCGTCAAGGCCAGCTTGACCTTGTTGTTGGGCAGGGTCATGTTGCCCAACGACCAGAAAATCTCGGGCCAGAGAGTTCGGATGGCGACTATGAATCGTCTGTAGACCGTGGTATAATGCCACAGAACCACTCACTTTGGCCGACCCCATTCTGGACACTGTCCGTGAAGATATTTTGCTCGTGAATGTTCGCGAAGTAGCGGGCTTGCTGCAAGAGAGTTTCGGGGAATGAGTTGTAGAATGTTGCATTGTGGGTGTACTGGACGTTTAGGTAGTCATAGATCTTGGGATTGCCAGCAGGTCAGAAGAGGCCCGATTGCAAACCGTTCTCTACCACTCACATTCCACTGCCGATCAAGTTAGAATACAACCGACACACGAATGGACGCTACATACCATGTTAAGGAAGCTATTGTTCATGCCATTGAGGTAAGGTTGAACAGCTTGAAGGAAAGGAGCAGCTTGCGCAGCTGCATCCCCGAAAATAACACCGCTGTTCAAACGTGCCAGGTGGTCTTGGAAATACTAGAAAACCTGGATTGGTATCTTAACACATACTACTCTCCAATACTCACCTCGCACTCCATCCAACTGGTAAGAGATGGAGCCTGCCAGAACTCAAGAGACTCCACTGGTATGTACTGGTACCCTCCTAATGGAGCTTCGACCGTCGTACCATTAGCGAGGGTTGACTTGGATCCCGAGGTCGGTGGGTAAAGACCTTGAAGTAGAGCATAAGCGGAATCGAGTATGACATTTCCTCCTCCCGCGTCTGCGCGAACAAAGAGCTGATCGATATCAGCGATATCGGTCTCGATACCTTGGATGTAAGATGGTGATGCCGGGTTGAGATATGTCTCCCTCAAGTAGCAACCCAGCTCATATTCTTGGCTCTGCGAGAACCTTAGCGTCACACAATACCCAACATCGGACATTAGACATACCGATCCATAAGGCGTCAAGTATCCTTGCGTCGAGTTATAAGTTGTGTAGTTTTGGAAAACTACACCTGAACGATCGCCATGACGAGCCAACAGAACAACACCAATGAGACCCGCGTTGGTAGCGTTGACCATTTCATATAATCAAGCGAGTGAAACGAGAAGGGAAGCTGGTATGGATCCCGGACGAAGGCCTTTCAATTTATAATGAACGGTACGACACCTCACCAGGTAAGGAAACACCACCGAAAAGAATGGCATTATAACATACCTCCGCTGAGGCTCTGCAACTTAACAACTGGCAGTGATGGCGGCATTGCCTTGGACTGAAAAGCGATTTAAAAACGAAACTTAATCAGATTTTTTATGTTCGTGTCACCCACCCACCAAGGAGTTTAGGCTAGTTTTCGAACACTACTGTTTGCCGCGCCGCGGACGTGGTCATTTAAGACAATGTACCTCTACCTGAGGCTGGTGTTTTGGATCTGTGACAATTCTGATGTGACCACCGACCTAAGCGCCGGTGGGCACCGGGTTGGAGTAGGGGATAGTAGGGCGTCCGACCGTCACCAGCGAACTGACCCGGGTAAAGTGTAGTTATTAAGCGGCATAGATCGCTTGCAAAGTTGCGGTCGCCAATGTCATCGCCCGCGGGTATTAGAGGGCCGCAACTTGTGGTCGGTGAATGCAATCCTCAATCACTGTGCATGGCAGTTAGTGGTAGTTCAAGAAAATAATTGGTAATTCGAGTTGCACGAGCGTGATTATGTAAGCGTATGGTTCCCTCCGTCGCCGATCTCCGACACGCCATTCGTCTGCCACACCATTCGACAATGTTTCTTTACAGCAGAACAATCGACCCTTTGAACGTCGAGCTAGTGACGTATGAAGGGATGTCGCCACAGGCGGAGAGTGGGACAAGCTCACCACATTTGATAACCTGAACCGTCTGGCCATCGAGCCTCGCTCGCGTCAATTGCATTCAACGCGCTTCCAATCGTATATCCTCAGTTTCTTCCAGTTCTTCTAACGGTGCGACGTCCGAGAATACGATATCGCCCTCAATGCTTGTCGTCCCACCAACAGATACCAAGATACCAAACCCTGTGTCAATTCCCTTGCCGTGATAGCCATGGCTATCGCGCGCGTATAACTCCCGTATGTTCATGATGAATCGAGAAGATAGTGTGCACAGAGAAACGTAAGACACAGTGGAAAGGATTATGAGTCGTGAAACTTGAATGGTTGAGCCCGCAGCACCCACAATGCCGACAGTGGTGTAAAATAGGTTACTGTTGCAAAACGTGCCAATCAAGTTAGTTTCATTCAAGACCCGAGAAGTAACAAAGGGGAAAGAAATAAAGACAGAAGGGAGAGACAAGCGAAAGATTAGAACTCACACGAGAAAGTACAGGACACCTTCCCTGACGAGCAGGCTCATGTACCGGTTGGGTTGCCATGTTTTAGTAGCATGATACATGTGATAGGATTCCCGCAAAAACTGGAAAACCACCAAGATGCATAGAAAAACACCCAGAACGAATTGCGGGATAGTTGCATATTTACTCAAATTCGTTTCCATGTTGTATCCGACGGAGCAAAATGAGAAGTTGAGGACCTGAGAAGTTGTCACTGGAAAAGGGCAGGTGTGTCAGTACATCTGCACGGGTTCGTGGCATGGCCGGCCCAATGGCAACTGCATTGCACATACCTGTCATAGCACTTGGACGGCTATATATAGATGCAGCAATAATGATAGTGGCGAAGTCCACGATGTAGATCGCCAAAAGTACCCCCAGAATTATCCGCGACTGACTATACACAGCATACACGCGGAGAATCATCACCACTGGAATCCATCGGTTTAGTTTGGCTTTAGAAAGTACAAGCGACAACTCACAATCAGCGGAACCGAGGAAAACAGGGTAGGTCCAATCGGCCAGATAATGGAGTGCTTTGCCTGGAGATTGGTATAAAGCAGGGGTAGAAGCTAGGCTAGAAGAATATGCTTACAACTATTCGATATC
>MU130755.1:0-18653 GCA_015039435.1 Imleria badia | reverse complement strand
AAACAAGGTGGATACCCGTGTCCATGGTCTGTTCTGTGGTATCGTCAGAGATGATCCCTACGTGTGAGATAGTGACGACAGACCCAGATATGCTCTGTCTAGGTGCAACGTCAGATAGCTTTAGAGCGGAACGGAGTAAGGTAGCGCACCTCATTTGAGAAAGTTATGACTGATGACGCGGAATTTGCTCCAGTAACAAACAGTCGCAGTGAACGCATACTCACTGAAATCGTAGGCAACAGCAGTGATGATCGCCACTACGACTTGGTAAGAGCAGTCTACAAGGAATGTTGATGATCATACCGGACGCATAGTCGTTTAGCTGGAGAGTCGAAACTATGGATTGTAAAGAGTCAGACATAATGATATTGTTGTTGAACCTCGGAGGCGTCGAGCGTCAAGTGAGATCCTGCTGTCTTTTGATTCCTTCCCTGGGAGCTACAAGACGATGACTCATCATTTGCAAAGAACTAGATCCACAGGTAAAATGAATGGCGGCAATCGCCTGGCAGGCCCAGGCAGGGTGACTGGGGTTGGTCCGTCGGAGTGAGCCAACCGCTCCAAAGCATTCATGATGAAAGGAACCTGTGCGGGTTTTTGCATGAATAGAGGCTCTATGAGCCAGAATCCATCAAAAGATGTGAGCCGTTCAAACGTTCAAAGACGAGGTCGGCTGTCCAGAGATCCTGCCGGAGCGCCCCGACCGAGGTAATTGGAGAATGTGATATGCCGCTCATTGCTAAGTAACTCGAATGCAGAAAGGTTGTTGCCGTTGAATCAAAGTTTTTAAAATATACTGGACGCATTGGTGCTCACCGCTGAGCCTGGTGGAGTCAGTGGACAGGTTTGCATTTGACTACATATGTGTACAGCTCTTATTTCATGTCTTCTCACGGATTCGTACTGAAGCTGAATTATGGCACAACAGGTAGTAGTACATTACTAAACACCCTTTGTTGCCACCAAGGTAGTCACCAGCCTTTACCGTCCGTGGGGCTTGGGTGGCCAGGTGTATACGAGCTCGGCTTGTTGGCCGTCAAGGACGGCGCAGGCCCATACAGCAGGTGTTGTCGCCACTCACCCACTGCGCCCACCCTCAATCTGGCCTGAAACTCCGCAAACTCGGCGTCGTCCTGCTCCGTAATCACTACGCTCTTCCAGGGCTTCGAAGTTCTTTCTGAGAAGCCCTGGAAGTGCGAGGCGTCGACGGATTCGACACGCCGAGTCCGATCCGCGTGATAACCTGGGTAAGGTTCCGCCCCGTACGTCTCGGGACGGACGACGGTGCCGTCCTCTGCAAACGAAAAGACGTTTGGGCCGGACATCCACACGGGATTGAAGAACGTGTCTAAGTAGAAATCGCGGGTCAACACGGTCTGTGCGTGTCTCGTCAGCTCTGGACCATTCGAACGAAGGGCTGCGTACCGGCTCCGAGGGCAAGCGATCAGGTGTGTTATCGTGTTCGTGTTGACATTGGGATGTGGCGGGAGTGGTACCGGAGGTGATAAAGGGGGAAGTAACCGGGCTGGTAGCAGGGGAGTCCATTGAGGTGCGGTATGTGAGCGTGTCTAACAGATAATGTACTCGTCGGGACACAGCAGAGTGGCGTGCAGAGCGCGCGAGGGTCGCGTCCACTGGAAACAAGACAGGCGAGGGGGTGACAGCGCAGGTATGTAGGCAAGATCAAGTGTGTCGTCCACTATCCCACAAACGTGTCTCTTTATACCCTCACGTTCTGGACTGGTTCAGGTGGACGTGGACGTGGACGTGGAACGTGTCGCAGACACTTCCTGTTGTCTGTTCACGTCAAAGCGATCCCATAGATCGTTGCAACGGGTAAATAGGCACCCTCTTGTTCCAGCTCTTTAACGCGTTGATCCACGTGCAAGAATGGTGTTGTTCTCCTTGAGACCATCGCTCGGACCATGGTCGCCATTCTGTCTGTTATTCCATGGTGAAGGGGTCGCGTTCCTGCTCGATTTTGTTCCCATGGTCGATAATATAGTCCAAACACTGTTCACCTCGATCATCCTATCATGACGTCATTCAATCCGAAGCTGAAACGAAAACTTCATCAATATTAAAGTCACAATCGCTCACAAAGAACGAGTCCCGCGCATCCATCTTTGCCCTGAGCTGGTCGTCGCGACCGATCCACAGCGACAGCCATCGACAGAGGAGAGAGTTACCATATATTCCACGTCTAAACCATCATAACCTGCCTACCTCCCCCAGGAAAATGGGTAAGCCCAAACGCCTAAAAGATAGACTATATTGCCTTCAGTGTATCCAAATTTAGTCCAGATACGGGAGTAGGCATTTGGAAACGCGCAGAACTATTGGACAGTGTCAACCCTTGGATATTCACGGGATTGAAGAACGTATCCAGGTGGAAATCGCGGTCCAGTAGCACGGACCGCGCGTGTTTCGTCAGCTCTGGGCCATTTCGAACGAAAGGGCTACGTACTTGCTTCACAGGAAAGCGACCAGGTATGTCATTGTGATTGTGTTAATGTGGCGAGAGCGGTATCAGGGGCAATGGAAGCGGTGCCGATCGAGTTGCTTTGGGGGGAGTTCATCGAGTGGGCAAAAGGCGGTGGTATAGTGCGGTATATGAATTGAGTTTGTATGGGAGGCGCGACTGATGGATACGTACTCTTCGGAAGAGAATACGTAGTGAGAGATGACGATACAGCAATTCTTGAAGGTAAGGTGAAGTGATGACAGCGCAGGAATAGCGGCGAGGCCTGGTTTCTGGTTCACTATGGCCAGAAAGGCGCCTCTTTAACCATCACCTTCCACAGTGGCTCAGGTAACGCATAGCGTGTCCTGGACTCATCTTACTGTCCATTCGGCGTCGTTCACCTTGGGACCATCGCTCGGGCCTTCATGGTCAACGGGTCGTGTTCTCTTTCAGTTCTTCCCCGTGGTCGAACAATGTGAATTATGTGATTGTCCAAACAGCCATCGGCCCCCTCGCGGTCCATTCACCTTAACCATCTCTCCCACCATATCTGTATGATGCCATTGAACCAATAAGGACTTTGAAACGAAAATCCGCATCAACTTGACTAAGTCACGAGCTTCGAAGACACAAGTAGTCTCAATTACAGTATTACTAGTCCCTCACCGCCGTGTTGAGCGATAATCATCATCCACGCCCTGACATGAGGCAAGCACGATGGTTGCCAGCAGTCGCCCCCCTAGTACCATTAAACATATTGCCCTACCGCCGCTCTCCGCCTACTGCTCCATCATAGCCATGTATCTCCTCCCCATCATCCAATCCCCTGGTCACACCTCCTTCCACGAACGCCATCGTCCCGACTGTGGTCGACCCACCCACACCGCTCGACAAGCCAAAGTCAGTGTCGATGTCACCGCAGAAACGACCTTGCATGTCGAGCATGTACAGCTCCCGTACGTTCATGAAGAACCGGGGGGTGAGGGTGTACAGTAGACCGTTTGCGGTGATTACGAACAATCGTGCGATCCATCCCTGGGGGATGTTACCCAGGATATATAGCATGTTGATGATACTATAAAGAAGGGTGCTGATCATAGCGTGTCGTCAAGCCCACTAAGCTGGTAGAAAATGGGACCAGACGGGGGGACATACACAAGGAAATATAAAAGACCGTCTCTGATGAGGGGAGTCATGTATATGTTCAACTGCCATTTCCGCGTCGCTCGATACGTCTGGAGTGAGTCCCTGACGAACTTGACCGTTACCAAGATGCACATGGCCGTGCCAAGAACGAACTGGATGATCGTGCGCGCATTGTTCCACGTTTGTGTACTGTACACGATGTTGCAAACCGTAATGTCGAGCAGTTGAGAGATAGATACTAGGGGTAGAGTTTTGTAAAGAACCGCATGGATCGGTCGACTTTGTTCGATACATACCTGTGCCATAGCTTGGATCACTGTAAATGCTACATGCAACAATGATCACGAGAATCTCCGTGATGTACATCAGAAGGAGGACACCAAGGATGATCCTTGACCGATTGTACATTACATACACGCGGAGGATCATCACCACTTCAATCATCATCATCAGGTGTCGTCAAGGTATGTACGATGGCAACACTCACTGTCAGCGCCCGCCCAAAAAGAAAGGTCAGCCCAAGTACCTAGAAGATAAACCACATTGCCTTCGTTGTCATTTAGTCCAGTTACAGCGGTGGTCACTCGGAAACACTCACAGCTATCAAACCGTATCAAAACTCGGCGATTCTCAAGCGTAAACCTGGGTACTTATGTCTGATATCATTCAATGCGTTTGCAGAGTGCGAATGAATGATTGACCAGATACGGATGCAGATCGCCGCAACTTCAGTGGGCCCGGTATGAAAGTAGTGCCAACTTCATACTCATTTCGTCAGTTTAATCCACTGCAACTCGACATCATAAACATACCGAGCACCCAGACGCTTAGAAACGGGGTTTGAAGTCGATGATTGACGCACATTCTAGCCGGTATTAACTCACATGACGGGAAGACTGCCGCCATAACGGATCTGGTGTACGACTTAGTCTTGAAGACCCACTTGTGGAACAAGCTGAAGAATGGGAAACTCACAAGAAGAAAGAGCGTGGACACCCAGGTCCATGGTCTTTGCTATGATAACTATCATATATATCATGCACGCTTGCAAGGACGTGGGATCACAAACCCAGATGTAAGCTACCTACGACTCGGAAAGATCGTCAGTTGTGGAAAGTTTTCTAGAATACCGAATGCTAGCACGTTACCTCTTTCACAAACGTGAGGCCTAACAACGTGGAGGTCACTTCAGTATGACGAAACGAAAAATCGAAATGGATGTACAATAATCATAACTGATTGCAATCGCGATCACGACTACGACGGTCAATGATGATGATATTTTACTAGACCAGAGGCGTAAACGACGAACGGGACGTATAGTCGTTCAACTGTTGCTGTGCCAAGGCCGACTGGATATCGCTGGAAGACATGGTCTCGTGGACCTGAACGGGGTGACGAATACAAGCGAGCGGTCACGATGACAGCGTTGGAGAACAAAAAAGTGGGTTTGAAGGGTTCCAGAGATAACTTGAAGCTAGTAGTTCTGGATGCGCAAAGCAGGTTTATCACGAATACAATGCCATCAGGTGGAGGAAGAACGCGCTTCAAGTTGCACCGCCCTTCGGCGGCCGTGCTGTGCGGCTAGCTCTAACAGTACTGGTTAACTTGCAGTGTCAACTCCGAAGTTGTGGCATCGCCCTCGACATACAATTACACAAATAACACATATCTGGACCTTGGGAATACTACTTAGTACTTGGACTCGAAAATCGGAGGGTTGGCAGTATAGACAAGGCTAAACCTCCGATACCTGCATATCACCGCTCCCTGCCCTCTCTCCCGTCGTTGCTATCTCCTCCCCATCATCCAATCCCCCGATCCCGCCCCCTTCTGCGAACGCTATCGACCCGATTGTTGCCGTCCCTCCCACACCACGCCCCACGCCGCTCGACAAGCCAAAGCCAGTGTCGATGTCACGGTCACAATGACCTTGCATATCGAGCACGTACAACTCACGCATGTTCATGACAAACCGAGGGGTGAGCGTGTACACCGGGACGTTGGCAACAACCGCGAGCACAAGCGTGACCCATCCCTGGGGGATGATACCCAGGAGACCGAGCATGTTGAGGATGTTGTTCAAAAATGTGCTGATCATAGCGTGTTGTTGAGTTCACTATGCCGACAAAACAGGGAAGGAGACGAGGGACGTACACAAAGAAATAAAAGATACCCTCCCTGACAATGAGACTCATGTATTTGTTTAACTCTAATTTTCGCGTCGCTTGATACATCCGGAACGAGGCCCCCACGAACTGGACTGTCACCAGGATGCACATGACGGTGCCGAGAATGAACTGGATGATCGTGCACGCAACGGTCCACGTCTGTGTGCTGAAGGTGACGTTGCAGACCGTGATGTCGAGCAGTTGGACGATCGAGACTGTACAGGCAGATTTTCGTAAAGGACGGTGTGGAACAGTCGACTCTGTTTGATACGTACCTATCCCATTGTTTGGATTGCTATAAATGCCACCGGAGACGATGAGCATGACGACTTCCGGAATGTACATCAGAAGGAGAACACCCAGTATGATCTTTGACCGATTGTACATCGCATACACACGGAGGATCATCAAGGTGTGGATGATGGCAACGCTCACTGTCAGCACCAGCCCAAAAAACGGGATTAGCCCAGGTGCCTAGAAGATATAATATACTGCCTTCGATGTATCAGAACTTGGCCCAGAAAGAGGAGTAACTACTAGGGAGCGCTCACAGCTATCAAATGGTATCAACACTTGGAGGTTCTCAAGTGTAAACCTGGGTACTTACGTCTGATATCATTCGATGCGTTTGTAGTGTGCAAATGAATTATTAACGAGAAACGGATGCAGAATGTCGCACCTTTAAGGGGCCCGGGATGAAAGTAGTGCCACCTTCATATGTGTTTCGTCAGTTTAATCCACTGCAATTCGAGATCATGGACATACCGAGCGACCAAACCCTTATGAATGGACTTGAAGTCAATGCTCGAGACATTTTACAGCAGGCATTAACTCACACGATGGAAAGATAGCCCGCATAGCGGATCTAATTACGACTGAGTTTCGAATTTGCGAAGTAGAAGGATACTCACGAGAAGAAACAATGTGGACACCCAGCTCCAGGGTCTTTGCTATGATAGGTGTCATACTCGCGCACGCTTGCAAAGATGTTCGATTACAAACCCAGATGTAAGTCACCTGCGAAAATTGTCAGCCGGGAGAAGCTTTCTAAATACCGAATACTGGCACACTACCTCATTAGAAAAGGCGAGGCCCGAAGACGTGGAGATCAGTTCAGAATGACAGAACGAAAGATTGAGATTAATGGCTTACAGTAATCATAACTGATTGCAGTGACGATGACGACTAAAAAAGTCAATGATGATGATATTTCCATCGACCACAAGCGTAAATCACGAACGGCAATTATAGTCGCTCAACTGAATCTGTGCCAAGGCCGACTGGATATCGGAAGACATGATCTCGTGGACCTGAAAGGGTGGCGAATACGAGCGAGCGGTCGCGACGGCAGCGTCGAAGAGCAAAAAATGGTGCAGCGGTCGAGGTTTTTTAAGGGTCTAGATAAGTACTGTCGGGATGCATCCGGTAAATGCTAGCGATCACGAAGACGATGCGTCACCATCAGGGGGGTGGAGTTTGTGATACGAATGAATGTGCCCTGGGTGCGGAGATGAGATGCATGATCAGTTCCATCATTCTATGATGGTACAAAGAAGAACTCGTACCGTGCGGCCCTGTGTGGCCGGTACGAGAACTCGAGTGCTCAGGTCTCGCAATCAATGCTAACAGACCAGGAAAAAGAAAGTCAGATTCCAGAGGTTCCCATTGCGGTACATAGACATGTCGTATGTCCTATGCCTTGAAGGTTGAAGGTAGTCGAGGTAGCGGGATTGACATGCCGCCTTTTCGTGATTAGGATATCCAAGAGATACGCTTCGGGCGGCATGGGCGCGTTGTCTCAGATGTGTGTGGCAGTTACATTGATGGAGAACTTGAACGTATCCAGGGGTACGTGGCACGGGGTCCGAAACAAGAAACTTCTAAATGTAATCTGTTCAAACACTTGTCATCGCGATATCTCTCGTGCTACTATAGACGAGCTCGTTACCCACCGACAGAGAAGAGGTGACCATATCATCCACGTCTAAACTGCCGATACCTGCCTATCCGCTCTGCGCCTTCTCCGCCGGAGCTGTCTCCCCCACATCATCTGACCCCCCGGTCCCACCCTCTTCCACAAATGCGATTGTCCCGATTGTCGTCCCTCCCACAGCACGACACTCTCCGCTCGACAAGCCAAAGCCAGTGTCGATGTCGCAACGACCTTGCGTGTCGAGCACATACAGCTCCCGTATGTTCATGACAAATCGCGGGGCGAGGGTGTACACCGAGACGTCGGTGGAAACCAAGAACAAATATGCAAACCATCCCTGGGGCATCTTACCCAACACATATAGCATGCTGATGATGCCATATAGGAAGGTGCTGATCATTGCGTGTTGTTCAGTTGGTTCACTATGCCTATAGAAAAAGGCAGGAGACGGGGGGACGTACACATGGAAATATAAAAGACCGTCTCGGACGAGGAGAGTCATATATCTGTTCAACTGCCATTGCCGCGTCGTTTGATGCATCTGGAGCGAGTCCCTCACGAACTGAACCACCACCAAGGTGCACATGACGGTGACGAGAATGAACTTGATGATCATGGCCGCATTGTACCACGTCTGTATGCTGAGTGTGAGTTTGCAAACCGTGATATCGAGCACCTGCACAACCGTAACTGTAGGGTAGATTTTCGTAAAGGACTCGTCAACTTTGTTCACTACGTACCTGTGCCATAGTTTGAGTCACTGTAAATGCTACTGCTGACGATGAGTATGACGACCTCAGCCATGTATATCACCAGAAGGAGAGCTAGGATGATCCTTGATTGATTGTACATCGCATACACGCGGAGGATCATCACCACTCCAATTACCGTCATCAGGTTTCGTCAACATGTGGATGAAGGTGCTCACTATCAGCACCCGCCCAAAAAATTGACCAAGTCCAATTGCCTAGAAGATAGACTATATAGCCTTCGATGTGTCCGAATTTAGTCCCGATACGGAAGTAGCCATTCGGAAGCGCTCACAGCTATCGAACTGTATCAACACTTGGACACTTGGAGATTCTTATCTTTAAACCTGGATACTTACGACTGGTATCATTCCATGCGTTTGCAGTGTGCGAATAAATGATTGGTGAGATACAGAGGGAGAGCATCGCACCTCCAGTGGGCCCGGTATGAAACTAGTGCCACCTGCGTACGCAGATTGTCAATTTAATCCACTGCAGTTCGAGATCACGAACCTACCAAGCGCCAAGCTGCTTAGGAACGGATGTGAAGTCAGCGCTTGACACATTCTAGCTAGTATTAACTCACAGGGCGGAAAGACAGCCCCCATAACGCACCTGATTTATGAGTGAGTTTTGAATATGCGCCGCGGAGTCGAAAGCCAAAATACTTACAAGAAGAAAGAGTGTAGACACCCAGGTCCAGGGTCTTTGCTATGATCGGCATCATGTTCATCGTGCACACTTGTAACAGCATTCGATTACGAACCCAGATGTAATTCACCTTCGAAAAACGTCAGTCTTTCTCAATACCAAACTCTAGTATGTTACCTCCTGCGAAAACGTGTGGCCTAGAGACGTGGAGGTCACTCCAGCAACAAATCGAAAAATCGTAGGGCTTACAGTAATCATAACTGACTGCAGTGACGATTACGACTAAAACGGTCAATGATGACGAGATTTCAGTCGACCACGCGAGTAAATCACGAACGGGAAATATAGTCGTTCAACTGTAGCTGTTCCAAAGCTGACTGGATATCGGAAGACATGATCTAGTGGGCGTGAGGGGCGAAAATACGAGTGAACGGCGCTGACGACAGCAATGAGGAACAAAAAGGGGAGCAGTGAAGACCATTCAAGTTGAGTTTTGAAGGGTCCGGGTATGAGGACTGTCGGGATTCATCCAGTAAGTGCTAGCACATGACTCCGATCACGAAGACGGTGATGATGCCTCACCGTCACTTGGGGTGGCGTAAGCGGGCCCTTTCCTTGTGATATGAATTACTGCGGCTTGTGCGGTGCAGTGAAGCGCAGTTATATTTTCGACCTAGCATATCACCTGGTTGCTTCGAGACTCCTGTGGATCAAAGAATAACGATGACCCTCTAACCTTCGACAATTCTGCAATGCAGGATGGAGACTAGTGTTGCGGAAGGCAATGCGAAAGTGTTTTTTTTGGCGCGCAGAGAACACGGCACGGAACCGGCGATCAAAAGATGGTTATCATCCACAATCACGATCATATCCCCGTCCCTTCGCAAGCGTGAAAAGTAAGAAATCTTGAAACTTTTCCGAAGCATTGCAGGTACCCGTTGGCCCCTCCCTTTCCTTCTCGAACCCATGCACACCGCCAGCCCATTCTTCTACCATGCAGATCGAACGAGCGATCGAACGCCGACCTTCATTGACAGAGACTGGATGGGGTCTTTACTGCGCCGGCGAATAAAAAATTAGGATTGATCTGATTGAATTCGGGCGCATCAAGATGGGCAGGCTTCGTAACGGCTTTCTGACAAGTAGGAACGACTGTCTTCCTACCTAAGGGGCTGCCTACAGGAGACTAGTCCGTCCGTGACTTCAAATTGTACGGGAAACTTGAAGGAGCAGGCCCGAAGTTAGTCTGCGTGAGAAGCGAGGTGGAGATCTTGTTGCTTCTCCACTTCGCTCGTAGCGCAGCTCGTCTCCCTTCGTTTCCGTAGTTCGTTCGACTCGCGTCGTTTTCGCATTTCGCACTCTCCTTTCCTCGCACTCTCCTTTGAGATGCCCTACGGTACATGAAGTCGTCGTGCCAGACTACATATGCTGCGGAATGGTTCGAGACAACACGGCTGCCTCTGAGCCCTGAATGAGCTCGAAAATACAAGACTGGGACAGGCAAGTTGCTCAAGCCCAGCGAGACGCTCAGGTTGTACCCCTCCCTCTCCTACACGGACCACACTTGCTTCATGCTCGGTTTACAACACCACCCATTGTTCCTTAACCCAACCCCTTCACGGACATGCGGGCTGTTCCCATCTCCATTACCTCTACGGGCCCTCCCTTCACGTTCACCCTCTATCCCGCTCCACGCTCTCTCAATGGTACCTTCTCGTAATGCTATCGCTCGTTGCCGGCGCCACGCTACAAAGGCGACCGAGAAACTAACGTACGGCCACTACCCTAGGGCTAGACCCACAATGCTTCTCTCCCAAAACGAGCCGGTTCCTCCAAACGCCCTCTCTCTTCAATCAACAGCACTCCCCCAGAGCGTCAGCAGTTCTCGAAGTGTCCCTAAGCCTTCACCTCATGCTCTTGTACTTACACCTTTCCTTCAACATTGCCCAAAGATCTTGGAGAACCGACGGCGCCACACTCTTCTCCCAGCCAGACAGACTCAGAGTCTTGGCGAGCCCTTACTCCTATTTCTGGGTTTCAAGCCTCACCTTGACACGTCGCTCACTCCTACATTCATGGGCTCACAGCTCGGCTTGCCCTGATAACTTCGGGTTCAGCTTCGGGCCGGAAAACCATCGGTTTTCTCCCGTCCCGTTCAATCTTTCCATCTCTAGTCCATCTCAGTTGTCTCTCGCTCTCCCCCATCGTCACGGTAGCTCGTATATGCATGGACTCGACTCAAGGGGACTGGTAGGATAAGGTTTGCCCGAGTATGTATAGGTATTACAAAACACCATTCTTTTCCGCCAAGGTTCAACCTCTTGGAGTCGACGGCCAGGTAGAACGCTCGTCGGGCATCGGGGACTGCAGATACCCATACGGCGTAGGCCCGCCCTCATTCTCGCCTGAAAGGCCTCAAACTCGGCATCCGATGCCGGAATCGGCAATGATGAAGGACGAGAACGCCTGCCCTCGACGATGATTCTATCTGCGCTTCTAGTACTTCCACTGGCATCTTGTCGATTTTCTCAACATAGACTTGCACATCTACCTACCTCGCCTCCTCCCGCAGGGGGAAATTCATGCGAGTCCTCGAGTATTTCTTCTGCATTGCCTCACCGGACGTCTCTATCATCTACAATCCAGATTCCACCCCTTGGCAATACAGTCTATTATCCAAGAACAAGAAAGTCTCCCCAATCTGTCGTGCCAGCCCGCTTATACTTGGGTCGGGACGAAACTTCGCAAGCCGGAGGGGGTGGAGGAATCACTGTCTGCACGTCCTCTCAACAAGATTCACTTCGACAGATAGACATTCCAGCAAAGCGTTACGTCCCCCGTTGGTCGTCTGTCCATCTGGGTTCCCTCAGCCGGGAAGGTCGCAGGGACATGGCTTTTACGGTCAAAGTCTGCATGCTGTGAATCCACCCCGCCACTAACCGTGCTCTCGGGTCAGGCGAACGGGGCGAGCGTCGAGGTCATTCGTGCTCCAGCCGTTCAGGTCGCGGGCGCGGACAATTGGGTTGTGCATCACTTGGATGCATGCGTCACCTCGGTCTACCATTAGGTTTCCTGTGGAGTATGTAATATTTTGGAACATGAGATGTTCATCATCATACATATACATATATATTTGCTATTCGCTAAATAAGACGCTTGATGGCACACGCAGATATGATGGGCTCGTTACCCACCAACAGAGAACAGGTTACTATACCACCCACATCTAAACCGCCGATACCTGCCTCTAACTACTCTGTGCACTCTCTTCCGCCGTAGCTGTCTCCTTCCCATCGTCTGACCCCCCGATCTGACTCCCTTCCACAAATACTATTGTCCCGAGTGTCGTCGTCCCTCCCACACCACGACCCACTGCGCTCGACAAGCCAAAGCCAGTGTCGATGTCGCAACGACCTTGCGAGTCAACCACATACAGCTTCCGTATGTTCATGACGAACCGCGGGGTGAGGGTGTATACCAGGACGTCGCTGGAAACTGAGAGCAAAGATGGGAACCATCCCTGGGGCAACTTATTCAAGATAAGTAACATGTTGATGATGCCGAATAGGAAGGTGCTGATCATTGCGTGGGTTCACGTTGCCTGTAGAAAAGACAGGAAACGGGGGGACGTACACAAGGAAATATAAAAGACCGTCTCCGATGAGGCGAGCCACGTATCTGTTCAACTGCCATTTCCGGGTCGCTTGATGCGTCTGGAGCGAGTTCCTCACGAAGTGGGCCATCACCAAGATGCACATGCTGGTGCCGAGAATGAACTGGACGACCGTGAATGCGACATTCCACTTCTGTGTTTTGAACACGGAATTGCAAGCCGTAATGTCGAGCAATTGGACAACCGACACTGTAAGGCAGATTTCGTAAACGAGCGGTCAACTTTGCTCAATACATACCTGTGCCATAGTCCGAGTCGCTGTAAACGCCACATCCAGCGATGAGTATGACGACCTGCGTGATGTACATCGGAAGGAGAACACCCAGGATGACCCTTGATCGATTGTACATCGCATACACGCGGAGGATCATCACCACTTCAATCATTATCGTTATGCTTAGTCCAGGCTTAGATGATGGCAACGCTCACTGTCTGCACCCGCCCAAAAAAATGGACTAGACCAAGTGGCTAGAAGATAGACTACTTTGCCTTCAATGTATCCGAATTTAGTCCAGAAACCAGAGTAACCGTTCGAGAGCGCTCACAGCTATCAAACTGTATCAATTCTGAATTCTGAAGTGAAAACCCGGGTACTTACGTCTGATACCATTCAACGTGTTTACAGTGTGTGAATGAGTGATTAGACAGACATGGATAAAGAATGACGCACCTTCAGCGGGCCCGGTATGAAACTAGTGTCACCTTCATACGCGTTTTGTCAGTTAAATCCACAGCAATTTTAGACTATGAACATACTGAGCCCCAAAATGCTTAGGAACACATTCAAAGTCAACATTCGACACACATTCTGGCTGGTATTGACTCACATGGCAAAGAGACAGCCTCCATAACGTATCTAATATACGACAGAATTTTTAATGTGTTGCGGAATTGTTGGAAGACGAGAGACTCACAAGAAGAAAGAGCGTAGACACCCAGGTCCAGGGTCTTTGCTATGGTAGGGGATCATTCTCATGTACGCTTGCAAACATGTTCCCTTACGCACCCAGATGTAAGTTACCTGCGAAAGGTCGTCAGCTGGGCGAACCTTTTCTAGGTACCGAATGATGGCACGCTACCTCTTTCGAAAACGTGAGGCCTAAAGATGTGGAGGTCAATCATGACAGAACGAAAAATAGAGATGTATGGTTTACAATAATCATAACTCACTGCAGTGATGATGGCGACTTAAACGAACAATGATGATGAGATTTCAATCGACCACAACTTTAAATCACGAACGGGAGATATAGTCGTTCGACCGTAGCTGTTCCAAGGCTGACTGAATACCGGAAGACATGATCTAGTGAGGGTGAGGGGCGAACGAACATTCACCGACCCAGCATATTAACTGGCAGTGGTTGCTTCGGGACTCATTTGGAACAAAGAATAATGATGGCCTCCCAAGGTCCGACAATTCAAGGAGGCGCAAAGCACGCGAGCGTGTTTTCATTGGCGCGCGGAGAATGTAATTGTTTTGTAAACAACACAGCATAGTGCGGGAGATCATCACATCATCATCCATTCGATCGCAAAGCGCGAAAAGTAAGAATTCTTGAACCTTTTCCGAAGCAGTTCCATCATTACAGTATCTCTAGGTTAGCATTTGTTGAATTTAATTGAGACAAACACAGAGAAGAGCATCAACTTCCACAGCGAGCTGCTCATTTGATTGGTCCGTTAGTCAAAAAATAGAGCAGGGCTTCGCCGCCCATGACACACAACGTGTGATCGACTATCTATGGCCACCCCAGTGGGAGGTGCGGTGGTGATAAGAACCACCCAGGTCATCGCTTCTGCCAACGGTGATCAGAATCGTGGTCATCGAGAAGCGTATCGAGGATGGATGCGGATAAGTCCAGGTAACCAGGTTAAGCCCGAGGGCCAAGCAGATACTGGAACCAGGAGGACCGTGCGGTAGCTCGAGTTAGCAGTCTGACGCGACTGATTCAAGGGTCCCTTCCAATATCGGTCCGAGAAACCCCAAGCCAGGTTGAGAGTGTCGAGGTGATGGCACTCTAAAAAATCGCCCGAAACAATGATTGCTCTCCTGACTCATGATACCTGAAAACATCCCCTCTATCCTTGCGCGCGTTTGTCCAATACCCTCCCGCCGTACCGCGTTCCATCAAAGCCTTAATCAGGACAACCATTTCTTGCATCCATCTCTGCGTCAGTCCCTTCTTTACTGGTAGTGAGAATTGAACGTACCCATGGTATTCTCTCTTTCAACCCATGCACACCGCCAGTGCCTTCTTCTACCATGCACATTGCAGATGGAGCGAGCTATCGAACGCCGACCCTCATTGACACTGGATGGGGTCTTCACTGACGCCTGCGAATAAAAGATTAGGATTGAATTCAGCGCATCAAAATTAATATTGAAGACGGACAAAGAGGATGCATGAGAAAAAGTGAAGTGGTGATGCAGATAGCTTGTTAGTCAGCAGCCCGCATGGCCAGCGCAGGACTCGTACTTGCATTCACTTGAGCTCGCCTTGGACCAGTCCACCGTCCCAGCAGCATCCCCGACGCTGCTGACCTCGCGGACAGAGATATTAGCATCGGCGACGTAGGATGAGAACACCTGATGAGTCTCTATGCCCTCGTCGACGACTCTACCTGCGTTTCCACTTCCATCTGTAAGCAACCCGACCGCCGCGCTGAGCCGTTACACCAAAAGGTGGATATACTGAATGGATACCATTCAGTATCGGACGCGGTATATGTACTAGTTACGGGAACCAGGTAAGCCAGCATGCTTACACCATCTCGCAGAACCCTGGACTTTTATATGTCTGAAAATAGACCATCCACCTATCTCTCCGACTCCCGTTGGGGAAAATTCTCCTGTCATCACTTATTTCCCTCGTATTGCCTGACCGGGCAGCGCCTCTAGCATCTACATTTCACCACTTAGCAGTAATCGACCGATATCCAGGGACAAGAAAGTCTTCACGCACGAAACCGATAAAAGGATCTTTGTTAATGGGGGGTGCTTCTCCCCTAATCACCTTACCTATATCCCCAGTCTGTCCCTCTGGGTTCCCTCAGCCGGGAAGGTCGGCAGGGACACGGCGTTCGAGCTCAAAGTCTGTATGCTGGCGAATTCATCGCTCCCACTATTCGTGTTCTCTCTCGGGTTATGTGGACGGTGCGAGCGTCGAGGTCATTCATGCTCCAGCGGTTCGGGTCACGGAGGATTTAGGTAATGCATCCATGTGATGCCTGCGTGACCTCGATCTATCGTCAGGTTGCCCGAGGAGTATGGTGTTAGTAACAGGACTCGTATTTCCTGTGTAAAACCTATGCATATATGCAGCCTGCTCCTTTCGAAAATCAAAAGCGTGACGGTGTACATAGATGGGCTCGATACCCGGTTCCACATCTAAACCTGCCAACCGGCGTTGTTTTCCGCCCTCTCCTCCGCCGTAGCTATCTCCCGTCCATTGCCTAACCCTTCGGACCCAACACCGTTCGCAAACGCTATCGTCCCGATTGTCGTCGACCCACCAACACCGCGTCCCGCACCGCTAGGCAAACCGAAACCAGTGTCGATGTCATGGTTGCCACGGCCTTGCGTGTCGCGCACGTACATCTCCCGTATGTTCATGACAAATCGTGGGGTGAGGGTGTACAGCAGAACGTCAACAGCAACCGCAAGCAGACTTGTAAACCATCCCTGGGGAATGTTACCCAGGAGACCGAGCATGTTGACGATACCGTAAAGCAATGTACTGATCATGGCGTGTTGTTGAATTCACTATTCCGGCAGAAAGGGGATGGAGACGGAGGGACGTACGCAAGGAAATACAAAAGACTGTCTCTGACGAGGAGATTCATGTATCTGTTCAACTGCCATTTTCGCGTTGCTTGATACATCTGGAGCGATTGCTTCACGAACTGGGCTGTCACCAAGATGCACATGACAGTGCCAAGAATGAACTGGATGATTCTGGTCGCAGTGCTCCATGTCTGTGTGCTTAAGACGACGTTGCAAAGTGTGATGTCGAGCAGTTGAGCGATCGACACTGTACGGGCAGAGTTTAGTAAAAGCACGGCATGGATCGGTCTACTTTGTTCGATACATACCTGCGACATAGTTTGGATCGCTATAAATGCCACTGGAGACGATGATCATGACGACCTCCGGGATGTACATCACAAGGAGAACACCCAAGATGATCCTTGACCGATTGTAGATCGCATACACGCGGAGGATCATCACCACTACAATCATCATAATCAGGTTTCGTTAACATGTGGATGAAACTCTCACTCTCCGCAGCAGCCCAAAAAACTGGGATAGACCAAGTGCTTATAAGATAGAATATATTGCCTTCGACGTATCAGAAATTAGTCTAGAAACAGGAGGAGCTATTCGGAAGCGCTCACATCTATCAAATAGTATGAATCATTGGACATTCTCAATTGTAGATACGGGTACTTACGTCTAATGTTGTTTGGGGTGCGTTTGCATTGTGCGCATGAGGGATTGGCAAGATGAAAATGAAGAATATCACCATTAGTGGACCCGGTATGAAATTACTGCCGACTTCAGATGCAATTTGTCAGTTTCGTTCACTAAAATTTGAATCGTGAACATACTGAACGTGCTTATGATACAGTCAAAGTCAACACTTTACTGACATTCTACCCGATGTCACTTAACTCACATGGCGAAAAGACAGCCCCCAAAACGTATCTGATATACGACGGATTTTTGAATATGCGACGCGGAACAGTGTTAATATGACTTACAAGAAGAAAGAGCGTAGACACCCATGTCCAAGGGCTTTGCCATAATAGGTATCATGTATGGCGTGCGCACTTGCAAAGACGTTCGATTACAAACCCAGATGTAAGTTACCTACGAAAATCGTCAGCTGGAAGATTTTCTGGATACCGAATGCTAGCATGCTACCTCTTTTGAAAAAGTGAGGCCTAAAGATGTGGAGGTCATTCCAGCATGATGGAACGAAAGATCGAGGTGCATGGCTTACAGTAATCATAACCGATTGCAACCACCAGTACGACTACAACAGAGAATGATGATGAAATTTCAATCGACCACAAGCGTAAACGACGGACGGGAAGCATATTCGGTTTGCTGTATCTGTGCCAAGACAGACTGGATATCGGAAGACATGATTTCGTGAAGAACAAAAAAGGAAGTAGGGGTGCACCACCGAGGTTTTGAAGGGTTCCATGTCGGGATGCATCAGGCAAATACTAGCATGGATGCTTATCATGAAGGCGATGCCCCACCATCAGGTGGGCGGGGTAAGAATGGCCTTCTTGTGATACGAATTAGTGCGACCTGTGCAGGGCTGTGAAGACGCATGGTCAGTTCCATAGATAGTACAAGCAGATACTGACAATGAAGCGTTCAGGCCGCGTATTCAATTAAATCCTGATATCAGGCAAAAGAAAGGATGCCGTGTTGTATGCTAATGATCTATACGGTATACCGTGACCTTGAGGGTTAAAAATAAGATGTCCAAGAGAAACGCCCGGGTGCAGCATGGGGGTAGTAAAAGTAGAACAAGATAGTTTCATTCTTTTCCGCGAGGTGATCCTACCTCCCCGATGGAAAACCTTTGAGCGTATTCTAGGCGGACGATGAGCGTCGGCCCATCAGCGAATTACATCAAGTTAGGGCTGCGCGAACCCAAACAAAGTACAACCTGTCCAAATAAGTACATATCATCCGGCTCGACATCTCGACAGGCCCTGAGTCTATAGTGGTGTTCACTTCTATTTCCGGATGGCTGTGATACGGCGTTGATTTCGCACTGGAAAGTGTGAAATGCGGGTATGACCTAGTCGGAGTTTTAAAAACATGCCTCCCTACAGACAATGCCCT